>CM062804.1:1026624287-1026839287 GCA_031772625.1 Pinus tabuliformis | reverse complement strand
CAAAGCAAAGGTTAACTTGTTCTTTGGGATAGCCTCTTGACAGCTTTTTGATCATATAAACTCAAAATCTTTGGCCAACAACCCAAATAAAGGAGAGGCCAACTTGATGAATTCCTTTATGAACCTTCAGTAGTATCCAGCTAATCCTAGGAAAATTCTGACATCTCTCTGCTTTTGAGGAGGTGGGACCCTTTGGATGATAGCTATTTTGTTGGGGTCCACCCGTAGTCCTTGCTAAGATATTGAATGACCCAGCACGGTCCCTATAGTCATCAAGAATTCACATTTCTCGGGACTGAGAGACAGGTTCATCTCAATGCATTTGTGTAGTACCTTACCTAAGTTGGACAAAGCCTCCTCGAAATCACCCACGTAAGATGTGAAATCATCCATATAGATTTCTACCGCATCATGGACCAACTCAGCAAAGATACTCAGGGTTGCTCTCTAAAAAGTTGCAGGAGCATTGCATAGGCCAAAAGGAAGGATCCTATAGGAAAAAGTGCCCCAAGGAAAAGTGAAAGTGGTTTTATCCTAGTCTTCCAGGCTAATCTGGATTTGGTTGCATCCACTGAATCCATCTAGGAAAGAGAAAAACTTTTTCCTTGCTAGGCCATCTAGCACTTGGTCGATGAAAGGTAGAGGGAAATGGTCCTTCTTTACGGCTTTGTTAAACTCCCTATAATCAACACAAATCATCCACTTACCATTTTTCTTGGGAACTAACACCAAAGGAGAGACCCACTCAATGTTGGAGATAGGATAAATGAATCCTGCGTCTAGAAATTTTTGCAGTTCTTCTTTGACTATATATTTAAGAGTTGGATTCATCCTCCTTTGTGGTTGGTGGACTGGCTTGCAACCTTATTTGATATAAATATGGTGAGTACACACTGAGGGGTGTACTCCCTTCATTTCTTTGTAATTCCAATGGAAGGCATCCAGATGTTCCTTTAGCATGTTGCACAACTTTTTCTCTTGGAGAACAGATAGAGATGGATTGATTTTCAAAGTTCTCTCAAGGCTGAATTCTATGGTTTTGACATGGAGAGGGTTGGAACATATCAATTGGATAGTTATTTTGGGTTTCCTTTACTGCTTCTTCTAGGGACAATCTACTGGGAGTTGGACTTTGGAGTAGGTGTTTAATCAACACATCTTCATCCAGTTGTCCTCCTCCCATGGTTGTTTCTAAGGTATTCAGTTGGGAAGAATAAAATTCATCTTCCTCCTCCTCTTCTAGCCATAAAGGTAAATCATGCTCTAGAGATGGCTGAGCAGGAGGGTATAGGACTAACTGCTTGGACATATGCCCATTCTTGATGGTCATATTCCCAGCTCTGCAGCTGATGTAAGCATCGGAAGTGGCCAACCAGGGCCTCCCAAGGATGAGAGGGTAACCAGTAAGCTTAGCCTTAGGCTGGAGAACTAGGGAATCTACAAGGTACTCTCAAGAGTCAAGGGAAACCATCACATCCTCCACAATCCAATCAGGGGTCACTGTGGAGCGGTCTACAAGTTGCAGGACTGCTGTGGTCATTCCCAATGAACCTTGGAGGTTGAGCTTGAGCATGGTGTCCTTGGTCATCACATTAATGGAAGCCCCAATATCGATCAAAGTGTGTGGGACAATGGTGCCATTGATGTGCACATCTACTACAGGGCTTCCGGGGTCCAAATACTTTGGACAGATTACTTGCCCCAATATTAAGTCGGACAGTTGTCCAATGACATTCATGGTAGGGGCATCTCTTTCTCACCTCCATGGATGCTTGAAACACTTCTCCTTAATCAAATTATTGTAAATAGGTACATCCTTGATGGCTTGGAGAAGTGGAATCTTGACACATAGGTTTTTCAATTCTCCCAGAAGTTTAGTCTCGTTTGGGGTAGGCTGGAGTGGTTGAGTTAATCTCTCAGGAAAGGGTGGATTTACTTTAAGAATGCTTTCCTCTATTTCTTCTTCAACCTCCCTAGGTGGAGTTGGAGGTTGGTTATCAGGAAGAACTCTCCCAGATCTCAGGTTAATTTCTTGGATATCCACAACATAAGCTGGATATGATGTATCTCCATTGTATTCTTGTTGTGCATGTCTGTTGTTCGGGTTTGGATTTGTATGGGTAGGCATCTGGGGTTGTTTAGGTGGAGCAGAGTGTAATAGTTGTGGTTGGGAAGGTGATGAAGGCAATAAAGCAGGAACATTGTTGTACTAGGGCCTCCACCCCTAGGGCGATGCATTCCACTAAGGTTGTGGCAGAGCATATGGTTGAAATGACTAGTTGGCTGGCTGGGAATGATATTGAGATGCAAAGGACCAAGGAGGAGGTGTAGACCAGGAAGGATGAGTAGGGGGTCCCTAAGAAGGTATGGAAGTGTTCTAGTTGGGGTTGTAATATGCATGGGATGACCCTTGCATGCCCTGCTGGTATGGCCTAGGTGCATGAGGTCTCCTTTGGTTTATGTAACAGAGCTGCTCAGTGACCACTTCAGCTCCTTGATATACAGCTTTGAGTCTAGGAAAAGTAGGGCACTTTTCTGTGGAGTGTTTTTCTTCACAGTCTAAGAAAATTTCAATAGAATTTAACGGACATTTATTCTTAGGGTGTCTCCTAGTGCATCTAGGACAAAAAATGGCCAAGGCTCTCTCTGCTTCCTCCTTCTTTCTCCTAATGTTCATAGTGTCCATATGTAAGGAAAGGGTTTGTAGCATCTCCCTCTTGAAATCTTCCAACATGTTTCTGATTTCACCCTTGATGGATGAATTGGAAGAGGATGCACTGACCATAGGTTGACCTCCCCTACCCTTTTTCCTAGCTGCCCTAGAATGGTTTCTAAAGACAGTCTTGATATCCTCATAGGGTAACTGGTATATATCTCCTCCTAATAACAATTTTAGGGTATCCAAAAGATCTTCCCTTACTCCTCTAAGTAGGACCAACTTCAGTGACTCAGGGTCAAGTGTGCACCTGGCCCTTTTGTAACTAAGCTGGAATCTTTGTTCATAATCCTCTAGGGATTCATCATTACCTAAGGTCATCCTAAAAATTTCTTATTTAGTATCCTTAGACCTACAGTAGTCTTGATACTTGTTTTTGAAGGCATGTTGCATCTAAGCCCGAGTTGTGATGCTATCTCTAGGTAAACCCATGAAACAGCGCAAAGTTGCATCCTTGAGGGTAGATGGAAATAGTTTCAACTTCTGCTCATCATCTATATAGTCATATGTTTGGCATATAACAACAAACTCAAATAGGAAAGTGTTAGGATCTTCTGTGGTTAGGCCATGGAAATGAGTAAGGGAAGAGGGGCTTATATTCTTCATCTTAGTGTCCCCATTGGTTTCCCTGATGGGGAAGGCACCCTCAACTCTCTCTCTATTACGTCTGCCATTTCCGTTTTCAGCCATTGGCTCGGTAGGAATGGGTTCTTCTTCTTCCCCTGTAGGTTCTTCAAATATGTATGGTTTCTCAACTAAGGGTTCCTCCAGTTCACAACCACCGAAGAAGAGGGAAGGTTGGCTGGTTGATGCAATGGGGGTATTTGGAAAAAATTTCCCTAAGTCATCCCTATTCCTACAAGGCATGAAAGGAAATGTTTTTGGTTTGGTTTTGTGTTTTTTCAAACTTTGAAAGTGCTTTGCAGAACTGAAATTGCAGACTGAATGAGAACTACTGACTGAATGAAAATATTAACTACTTACTTGAAATCTAACTTGCAGAATGGAAAGGAAAGCAAAGAATGCAGAATGAAAAGGAAGCAACTAAATTACTTTTGCAGAAATGAAACTAATGGAAGAATATTAGAAACAAGAAATAGAAGAAAGAAAGCAGTAATCACATATTACTCAAACACCTCCCCAACAACGGTGCCAAAAAGTGATGAGCACCAATATTGCAGCAATAATGTTGCAACCCTTGGGCTACCAGCTTTACTTTATCAACCCGGGGTTCGTACAAACTTGGAGGTGACAGTGTTGTATACACAAGTAAAAGTGATGGTTCTGCCTTTTGTCACTATTCAGCTGGTGAGATACCACTAGGGTTTGCAAGCCAGACTTCTATGGATTCAGAAGAAGCTTGGTTCCTTGATGAAAGAAATAGAAATCTACCCTAAGAGAGAGTTGATCTACTGTAATAATGAAAAAAATGAAATTTAATGCTAAGGCACACCATTTCCTAATTAACTGCTAAGAGCTATGCTTTGCAATGATGCTAAATTAAAATGAACAAAATGCTACTATCCTAAGCATGGGAGTTAAAAAAAATCAAACACAATTGTTATGTGTGTAAAGGACTATAATAAATATGTTGTCTTTTAATGCTTTTCATGAAAAATCAATTGTGCAAACTAATCTCTTTTGGTGATGTGGCAGGTGGTTTAGGGATGTTGGTGGATGGTTGGAAGGGTTGGGAGATGGTTGGAAGGTTTGGGAGACCCTTGGGTGACCTTGGGAGGCTTCCTAGAGGTTTTCCCTCAATTTGGTCTCAAAACAGGCCACTACAGGAAAACCTACAGGATTCCCTGTATTTCTACAAGATACAGCCGTGAGCAAAACTATGAGTGGTGGAGGTGATGGAAGGCTTAGGGAAGGTGGTTTATGGGTGGAATGGGATGAGAAAAGGCCTAGGTTCACTCAAAACCCAAAACCAAGTTTAGGATATGGTTGGATTCACTCAAAATGCTTGAGGAAAATTATATGTAAAATGATGAATTTGGTGAAGGTTTTGATGAAAACAACGAATGCCTATGGGTGGATGAAGTTGGAAGGTGGTTGCTTTCTATGAGATCTCTATCTACTTCTGAAGCACCTGCTCTGCATCTAACATGTGTAATTTCCAAAAAGTCATGTAAACAAGAAGAATTCTCATGAGCTGGAAAAGCAGAATTTAATGAACTAACTGTCTACCTTATGCATGAAGAAATTTCTGAATAACATGGAATCATGGATGAGATCTACTGCAAAAATGAAGATAGAAGAGATGGCAATGAAATCCTACTTTGAAAAACTGATCAAATGCTAGTTTAAGTACAACAATTCCTAAATATCATGAAATAAATGGAAATCTATCTTTTTGGGCTGCATAAGGGTCTTTTCCTCAAATCATGATCCCAGAAGGAAGAAGTGAGGCCAAGACACCTACTTACATATGTGTGGTTCCTCTTTTATCCCTTCTAACCTGCTACTAAAGTAAGGCACAAATGGAAGCAAACGAATGAACAATTAACCAAATCTACACTACTTGTAATCAAATACTTCTAAAAACAGTTTAACCATGAATCTATGAAAATAACCTAAGCATAGAGATACAAGAAGAGGAGCCTTTGCTACTAGGATTTGGCCCTAACCCAAAAGCTTCAACCCTCTGAGTTAACTCAGTATTGAATCAACAAAAAGCTCATTCTTATTACCAAAACAGGAAATTACATCAAAAGTCTTCCACAAGTCTGGAGCTTTAAAATAACTAGTGTTTTTGCAATAAAATTTCAAATCCTAATGAGGCTCTAGGCCTCTTTACTTATACAACTGAAGTCCCCAATTATTTCCTTAAATTTAGGGAGGCTAGGCTCCCAAACTCGAGATGAACTAACTCTTTTTCTATCACTTGCTCGGCTACCTTCTAATCTTCATGACTTGGCTGCTTTCACTCCGAGCGGGTGGGATTAATGGAGGAATATTCAAATGGGGAAGGAGTAAATGAGGAGTATTTACCTCCTACAATCTCTCTCCCTTGTCCCATTCAAGTTTCAAGCCTTAGTCTTTGCCAAAATTCCTTGATTTTCTCTTCCAAACCTGTACTCAATGCATATTAGTCCACAAGGCACAATATCTCACTTTAACTCATCTCATTAAACAAAATATAATCAAAACATGCAATAAGTTGTGAGAAAAGTTGGTTTGACTAAGCTAGGAGGTGAATTAAGGCCCATATAATTACCCAATGATTAGGCTCATCAATCTCCCCGGTAAGTAGTCCCAACTAGACCTCGGACCATTTGGAGTAGAGTCCCAGTAGTGGATGCTAATGTAGTGCCTTGACCATGGTATCACGCAGAGGTAAGTATGATGACTTTGGTCGGAAGAAAGTGTGTGACCTTGCAGCGAGTCAAGGGAGCTGCATGGGGGTTCTAACACACGGAGGGGAAAAAAGTGTGTCCCTTAGAAGCTTGTAATAGTACACAGCCTGAAAGGAACACACAAGTAGAATGACATCACAAGATGCAATGTGGAATAGTCCACAAAACAAAGTGATGGGTTAATTCAACAACATGCCTCCAAACAGATTCATAAAATTACATACAAAATAGTTCATAAGAAAATGCGTAAGTTAAACAACATACATTGCTAAAGTAACCAGAATAGTCGAACTATAATGACAACATATGCATGAAAACATCTTGGCTTATATATATTATTATTAAGTGAAAGTTTCATCCTTACATACACCATTGACGCAATTAGCCCCAATAGTGGAACATTACAGTCAACACTGGTTTCTCCTCCAAAAAAAATCTACTCGCCCTACGTTGTGGAGAAGCCAAGGCTCATCAGAATACTCCCAAACCTTCTTTAAGCCTAAGCCAAGCCAAAATCTTGGCTCCCAAAAACCTCTTCTAATAATTATGAGGTTCTATTTATAAAAAAGGGTGGGGTGACCCTTGACATTCCCCTTTGTGACTTTTTGACTACCCTCATGACTCTTCAACTTCCTTTACAAATAACTCATTACATTCAATAGTGATTGTCCACATTCCACTAATGAAACTTGAAATTTCACTTACAACATATTTACAAATAATATACATTTTCCACATGTACCCATGTGAGACAAAATAGGATAGAGACAGACTCACAAGGCAAACACTATGACTCAAAATTTTGGGTAAAGACCAACCCGTCAACCTCCTCTTGATGCTTCTCGGTGATGTACTAGTACCAAGCTTGGTATTGTGTGATGATGTCCCCAAATTGCTTGATTATGTTTTTCTAATAGCGAACTCTTTCCTCCATAGATCCTGGGTATATGGCCTTGGAAAATGTGTCCAACTCATCCTGAAGCATATCCAGCATGGTGTTGACCATGACAAGACCACCAATTTACTTCTACATGTTATGTGCGCTCATCTCCAAGTCATCCATGGTGGCTTCTCGCCTTAGCTACTCCATGTACTCATCGATCTCTAGTCGTACCTAGTTCTTGTATTTAGCTTCACTGAGGGAACTGATTGATGGGATCCTATGCGTTCTTACCATGACATCCAAGCTCTTATACAAACATTCATATGAATTATGCATGCTGCTGATGAACAGGGTGAGTCGCTTATAGTTCTCGATCAACATATGAACCTTTGCTTTCTCTAGCTTTGCCTGTGGCTTCATCATCTCTGGCAAGTGAAGAGGGGCCCCTTTGTACCGCATTATCCACTCTTGCACATGGGTGATGGAAGCATGTATGTTCCTAATAGTTTGAACAAACTCCTTTCTCCACTGCTGCAAGCCATGCACACAGACAATTGCTTTGTGCATGGTGAAAAATTCATCATGGATTTTCTGCATGGTGGCCTCAAGTGTTGATACTATAGCAAGTATCACTTTCCTCATCTCTGCCATTGCGGAAATTGCACTCTTCTTTCAAGATTTTTCTACCTCTTGCATGGCTACTTGTAATTTTTTTGTTAGCTGTTCATTCTCGTCCAAAAAGTTTTTGACATTGGAGCTTATTTCTTTGGTATAGGTCAAGGTCACTTCAACAAGGGTAGCTAGATTCTTCCTAGTGTCTGGCACTATCACCCTTTCCTTCATGAATGGAAGTGATGTGTGATCATCTACAAAGTGCTTCCTTTTGCGCCTATACAATCTTCTTCTACAACTCGTCAAATGACATATTGTACATATCCATGACTGGATCATCATCAAGGAGGACATCATCTCCTTGTTCGCTCAGGAGTGGTTATGACACTGGAGGTGGAGGAGACTGAGAGGTGGCCTCGGGTGCTCTTGGCATGAGGTCAGTGTCTTCATTTCATGGGTCCTTCTCCAACTCCATGTCAGTCTACTCAATCAACTATTCAATCTTCTTAGCCATTTCCTGATCCTGCATCTGTTCACTATCTACCTCAGTTATTGGTTGCTTTGACTCCTCAACTTGCATGGGCATTGTTTGTTCTATCATTGTGCCTTGCCTTTATTATTCCTCTTGTTTCTTCTTTCCTTATTTTTATATTCTTCTCAGCTCTTGTTCCTCCTTCAGCTTCTTCTCTATCTCCCACAACTTCAGTTCTGCTATATGCAAGCTCTTCTTTTTCTCTTTCTGCGTTCTGGTGTAGGTGTCCTCTTCTTCCTTTTTCTTCCACTGCCAAATATGCCTGCATGAAAGTTGTGTTAGAACACTGTAAACCCCTTTAGGCTGAGGGAAGGGATCCCAAAGGTAACCACAAACCACTTGTAAGCTAGAATCTAGCCCTTCTAGCTTTAGAGAGGGCTCTCTCTATATGGTTTCTCAGTCAATTAATTGGCTGAGTATTTTGGATTTTAGGCTAGTTATGAGGATAAAAAAGATAGGTTTAAGTTGTTTCTTGAAGGTAGGTGGAAAAAGGAAGATCCACTTCGAAAAGGCTTATTATATTTAATGATTTAAGTGAATAAGGGATGATGATGATATTTTGAGTAGGGGCAAGATAGGAAGCTTTGTTGATAATTAACAATTTTCATTGTAGAGAGTGGATGAGTGCAACATAAAAAGGTGACAATAAGAGCATCAAACTATGGATGAATTCAAATTTCCATTAGAAGAAAAGGAAACACATAAATGTTCAGCTGATACAAAGCAGAGCACAAAGTGAATTCTACAAATTCCCTTAGTTGAGCATGAAGAATTGTTTTCACACCATGGAAACATAAGAAACACTAATAACAAAGAGAATACACATACCAACAGACATCTGACATGAGAATCCCTGGAAAAACACCCTCAACCTTCTTCTATTCACTTAAAATACTTGAAAATACAAAATACAAGTCTTCTTTCTTCACACACAGACCAACCAACCCTTTCTACATTGCCTTTCAAGGTCTTAAATAGACTTACATCATAAAAATATCTCATGACCAGATTCACTGTATGAGTTATCCATTTAGAATAGATGGAAACCCACAAAAACAGAAACTTAATGTTTTTCATAAAAATTAGACACAGCAATTCAAAATAATGCCTTTGGAAAAAACTGAAATTGTTTGCCATCATGCTAAAAATCCTGTTAAAAATATCCAAAATCCTCTAGATGCCTTGTTTCGTTCATATTCTACTTTTTCAGCCTCCTTCAAGCTTATCAGGTTCCTCTGCTTAAGCTTATCATATTGGGATGAAAATAGAAGAAACAACGACCCCTTTGTTCTGTGCTACAACTATGTAATAATCCCTATTGGCGTGTTTTAATACATTTCTTTGCCTTGTTTCGTTCATATTCTACTTTTTCAGCCTCCTTCAAGCTTATCAGGTTCCTCTGCTTAAGCTTATCATATTGGGATGAAAATAGAAGAAACAACGACCCCTTTGTTCTGTGCTACAACTATGTAATAATCCCTATTGGCGTGTTTTAATACATTTCTTTGTTCTGCTACCAAGGGTACGACCGCAGGTCAATACATTGGAACTTTACAATTGGCGATTTCTGTTGAGTGCCACTTTGAACTATGTGGGGATGAAACTTTGTGATACGCTTAGCCCAGGGCTTAGGCAGAAACATTATGACTGGGGTTGTTACTGGGATGGGAGTTGATTCTTTGAAATATCGCTACAATGTATGGTCCTTTGGAACCATAGAACCACTTATAATAACCATTTTGAGACTTTGTGAAGGGGGGCCAATTCTAAGTCAATTCGTCGCTTTACATATTAGAGCTTTCAATCGTCACCTTTAACTTTGGATTAGCGATAATGCTTGAACCTTCGATCATTGATGTGTGACGTGACCTAATCCACATGGAGAGGGGATGAGGGAGCGCTCACGCCTTTGTTAAACCTTTCTCCACTTTATAAACCTTTACTAACCTTTCCACCCAGCTTTATGATTTTAACACATAAAACATATATTTATGTTGTCACTCCTCTGACGCACTAATAGCCCTCAGTCCTTTGAGCTTTTTGTAACTATGGGCCGGCCCCCATATCGAAGCTCCTTTATCGGATAATTTCAATCAATGGTTTTAACTTTATGCAGAGATGTGCCTCAACTTGTGATCATCGATATGCAACCTGACATCATCCTTTTCCACGTGTCACCCTGAATTCCCCCGTTAGGACCCCTGAAAATGTTGAATTTGCATGCCACATGTCCACTGTATCGCCATGTAATTGTTGATGTCATATGCCATGTGTCATATCAGAATCAATCACGCACTGCCACGCATCTCTTTAGAGGAGAGAGAAAAGACCCAAAACTTTTCTGATTTCCAATAAAATCCTTTCTAAATATGCCTTCATCCCTCTCAGTGCTTTAACACTAAAAGCATATTTCCTGACGATTTAACACTTAAGGCATATATGTGTAACAATTTGCATATCGCAAGTTTTAAAAGTTGTCACTCTGCTCCACTTTGGAAATTCCCCGATTTTTTTATTGCGATATGACCAAGACCTTGTCGACTGTCGATTTTGGATATTTCTCATCATTGATGTGCCTTTGCTGTTGCAATGTGCGATATGTCTCAGACCCTCTGATGCACCGATTCTCTGATATATCCTATCAACGATCGAAAATCACCGATATTTCTATGTTATGGCGCTATGCATGAACCTTCTAATCACCAATATACGATATCGGCGATCGTCTATCACTATTTCACTCTGACCTTTGCTGCTTGCCTCTCCAAATCTGCAATATGTGGGACACTTAGCCTTTTTCCTTTGTTTTTTGGCTTTTGAAGAAGGATTTTCTTTTTGCCATAGCTTTTGATGCTTGAACCCATTTGGAGAGATATATAGCTCATTGGAAAGATAATTTAGAGCTCATCACCATGGAAACACCTGTAATATCATTTTACAAACATTTGATAAGCAAAAAACCTTCCCAAACTTAGACTAATTTGATAAATGACCCTTTTAACATGGAAAACTTTTAGGCTATGACACCCAGTGATTCATAGGCTAAACTGACCAAAATGAATAGTAAGAGGTCAACACCACTGATTCCTATTATGGGACCCTAACATTGGCTCGAATTGGGATGGAAGCCTCCTAGTGAGGTGACAAGAACGGAAAGCAGAATAGTAGCTTATTCAGACCATTGGACAATGGAGTCAAAAAATTAGAAATTGAAAGCATGACTGACTGGCTAACTGAAACAAGATATAACTGACTGATTGACTGAACTTACTTATGGTAGCAGACCATTGGGATCTTAGGGCCTTCACTTCGGGCTTCAAATCCTAATGAAAATCACCCACACTTGAAGTATTGAAAAATAAAATGGTATATACAATGGAATGTTGGATCAGTTGTAACTTAAACAAGAAAATGCTTCAACAACCTGCCATTGACAGGCCCTCCTCCAAGTAGCTCTCCTGACAATTCTTTCAGTAGATAAGCATTATTCCCATGAAATGCAGCAACTTTAAAAGGACCTTTCCACAAGCTATCAAACTTCCCATGTTTTCCTTTCTCCTCATTTTAGGCATCCCATTTCAACACCAAGTCTTCAATTTGGAAATCAGTTGCTTTAGTTCTCTTGTCATGAATTTTCTTGATTCGGTCCTATATCAGCTGAGTATTTCTAAATACCTCTTCTCTTGACTGTTGAAGTTGGATCATCTAATTGATTCTCCTCTATATGTCATTTGGTTCCACTTCTGCTTCTTGCAACAATTTCATCACAGGAAATCCTAATGAAGAAGGAAAAACTACATTAGTTTCATAAACTAGTTGAAAAGGAGACATGCCTATTGATTTTTTGGTCCTCACCCAATCAGCCCATAAGGAATTTACCAGTTTCTTGTGCCAATTCCTTTTGTTCTCTTGCAGCAAATTTTTGGTAATATTAACAAAGATCTTATTAGAAGATTTATACAAGCCATTACCTTGAGGGTAATAGGTTGTTGAGTGGTCAAGAATAATGTTGTACTTATGATAGAAATCTACCATTTTCTTCGATCCAAAAGTAGCTACATTGTCTCTGATTACTTTTTGTGGGCAACCAAACCTAGACAAAATATTAGCGTCCAAGAACTGAATGATCACCGAGTATTTAGCCTATCTAGCTGGAACTGCCTCGATCCACTTGGTGAAATAGTCAGTTGTTGTCAATATCCACTTGTGTTGTCCTAAGGAAGCATGATGGATTTCTCTAATAAAATCAAGTCCCCATTGTTGAAATGGTGACTCAACTTCTATTGGTTTCAGGGGCAGCTAGAGTAATTTCTTCCTTCCTTCAAATATTTGGCATTCTCAATAGCTAGAAACTCTTTTATACACATCAAAAAACAAAGTTGGCTAGTAAAACCCCACCCTTAGGATCTTGTTTGCAGTGGTTTTCCAAAACAAATTTCCACCACAGTCCCCTTTATGAAATTCCTCCATAGTCTTCTAAGCTTCATCTTCCAACAAACAGTTTAACAACATGCCACCAAGATCCTTCCAATACAAAAAATGATCTATAATACAAAACTTGACTGCTTTTAACTTCAAAAATCTAGCTTTGGTTTTATTCAAACCCAGGGGTGCTTACAAGTGTTGCAATATATACAGGATATCTGCATACCATGGAGAGAGCGAACTTCTATGCAACTTACTGAACTGGCCTCAACTCATCTTCTTTTGACAGGACAGCCAATAAATTTATCTCCAGGGCATGCAGATTTGATTTTGCCATCATTTTCACTAGCCCTTGTCCCTTGATCAACTTTTTGGGCTTGATTTCAATATCATACTCAAGTATGGAAGCAATCCACTTTCCACGTCGACCTTCTGGATCATTCTATGTAAGAATGTCTTTGATAGCAGCACTTGGCACATAAGAAACAACATGTGAATGTAAAACATAGTCCTTCAGAGCCTTCAAGATAGAAAATACATGTTTTTACATAATATTATATTTGAGAACAACATCCCTAAGTGTTCTACTAAAAAATTCTATGGATTGCTCCTCACCATGTTGATTCTTATGCATCAATGCAGCTGCAATACTATGTTCCGATGCAAAAGAAAAGATAAGAAAATCTCGGGTGTAATCCAGACTAACAAGCACAGGGGCACAGGATAGCGTGGATTTAACTTCATCGAAGGATTTCCTGCTTTCTTCATCCCATTTTCAGCATGTCTGTGATTTTCCTCAAGAGTTCAACTAGATTAGGAATAAACCTTCTCAAGAAATTTATTCTTCCCATAAAATACTGAATCTCTTTCTTACTTCTAGGAATGTCCATCTTTTGAATGGATGCAATTCTGTTTGGATCAATTCTAATACCCTCTTTGGAAATGATATGGCCTAACAATTTCCCTTTTTCTAGCCCAAACAGAGATTTTTTGGGGTTGAGTGAAATACCATATTTTCTACACTTGATAAAAATTTCCCTCAGGTGTTGCAAATTCTCCTCATCAAACTAGGAATAAACAGTGATATCATCCAGATATATCACCTAGAACTTTTCCTTCTCATCTGAAAAATCCAAGTCCATATCTCGTTGAAATTTCACTCTTGTGTTTAATCAAAAGGCATTTTAGCATATTTGAAGGTTCCCTAAGGTGTGGTGAATGTGGTCTTATCTTGATCTTTTGGGTGAACCAAAATCTGGTTATACCCCGAAAATCCATCCAACAATGACATTCACCTTGCACCCACCACTTTATGAAGGATATGATCCATCTTTAGAAACGGGTAGTTGTCCTTGAGAGACACCTTGTTCAAATTCCTGAAATCTACACACAATCTAATTTCCCCTGTCTTCTTCCTAGTTGGAACTAAGTTAGATAGCCATTTAGAAAATCTAAGAGGTACTATAATGCTAGCATCAAATAATTTCCTCACCTCTTTTTCGATCAAGGGCAGCAAAACTGGATTTGTCCTCTACAACTTATGTTTAAATGGCCTCTGATATTCCTTGATTGATATTGTGTGCTGGATGATGTCCTTGTCATATACCTTCAAATCCTGATATCCCTAGGCAAAGACATCATAAAAATATTTCAATAAGTCCAAATACTTTTGCTTCATTTTTGGACTTAAATTCTTGGACAACTTGATCATTTTTGGTTGGTTTGTTGTGCCTATATTACATTCCTCCACTCTAGCTTTAGTAGGCATCAATTTTGGCCTCTTGGCTACATCATTCTGGTCGAAAATATCCTCCAATGGTACCAACCCTCTTGGTATGACATTATCTTTCAGTTGCAGCACCTTCAATTATGTCCCCTGTCTATCCAACTCTTCCTTAATTTGATTTATGAAACTCTTCTTTTCATCTTCCTCTATCTTGCAGTCATTTTCAATCCTTGATTTGGAAAATTCCTCTTTCATCAGTAGGAAATTTTCCAACTGTTTATCATTCTTGAAAACCTACCAGTACTTCAAATTATCTGGGACAGCAGGCCTATGTTTCACTTCAACCTTATACTTGCCTCTAACACTGCTAGAAATCTCAAAATCAGAGGTCGATGTGGCTAAGGCATCTGCAACAACATTTTATTTTCTAGGAACAACTGAAAAACTATACTCGAAAAAAAATTTCAAGCAATCTAGAACAGCATTCTGATAAGCACACATCCGAGGATGTTTTGTCTGGTACTCACCTCTAACTTGCCTAATGACCAACTCTGAATCTCCATAGACAGTTATCCTTTTGGCTCTTGATTTATTCAAGACTTGCAAACCCAAAAGGAGTGCTTCATACTTGGCCACATTATTGGTACAATCAAAACTAACTTGTACGAACAGAGTCTGGTCTTTCTAACTACTGGGCTAACTATCCATACACCTGCACCAGCACCTTCTCTACTCATTTCTACATCAAAATGCATGGTCCAAAGGCGTTGTTTTGGTTCTTCTTCTTCATTTTCAACTTCCTCATGAATTGTTTTATTGCTTTTTTCTTCAATTTGCTTGTTGGTATGTTCTACACTTTCTTCCTCTTTCATTTCTAATAACAAAATTGTATTTTCCTCTTCATCGGAACAATTAGAATTAAACAAAACAAAATAATCTAAATCGGAATGAATAGCATATACTGGATGATTTGTAGACTTCTCATTACTACTGATCATATATTGCATGAGTGATTCTCTGTACAACCTCCTTTTTTGACCACCAAATACTAAGACGGTGATGTAAGATATATCAGTTTTCATTTCACCGTGTAGATTTTCCATCCATGATTTGGAAAGGAACATACCATATTTGGGTGGTATGTCTGCTACAACGATGTCCATCACCATACTTTTGGAAGGAATAGAACTATTTCACCAGGTTTCCTTTTCAAATTATCATACTCAGCAAGGATTTGTAACAGATTCTTCTTCTGACCCCATCTAGCCATGAAGGCATCCTCCAGTTCTTGATAGTGTAGGTTTTAACCCTGTACACAAATTACCTGCATACGAATTCTAAGAACATAAAATAAACAATGTGAGAGCATAACACATAAAACACATATACACATATATTTTTCCCCTGGATCCAAAAACCAAGACTATTAGCTTGATTTTTCATTATGTTCCTTTCAATGTTACAATACATATTTATACATGTTGAAGCATCCAATACCATGGACCAAAAAGCATCGCGTCCAAAACCATGTGCGAAAATCACTCACAAAACCATAGGTAGGTCTGCCCAACTAATATAGGGTCCAAAACAAATTTCCCCGGGGTGCTGCCCCAGGCCCCGTAGAGGGGGGCTACTCGCCCCCCTCAAACCCCCTATAACCCCCCCACTAGTCATGGAAATAATATAACACAACCCAACATTCTTCCACTTGTTGTTTTCTTTCCATAGGGGGCCACATGAGAGCTTAGTCATTTATCTAGCCCTGTAATGCCCATTGTTTCTCTACACCAAGAAAACTTCTCAAAGCTCACAGATTTTGTCAATGCATCTGTAGTATTCTTCAAAGTGTCCACCTTTACCAGAAACACCTTTTTGTCTTCTATCATATCCCTCACAAAGTGATACTGAACATCAATGTGCTTTGTCTTTGAATGGTAAGCAGGGTTCTTTGCCAAGAAAATTGCACTTTGGGTGTCACCGTCTATCCTTATAGCTCCCTGTACTAACCCCATACTTGAACACAATATCTACAACCAAACTACTTCCTTGCTTGCATGAGTAGCTGCCATGTATTTTGCCTCTGTAGTTGATAATGCCAATACAGATTGTTTCATACTCATCTAACTAACTGCACCTCCAAATAGGTTAAACACATACCCACTTGTAGATCTTCTCTGATCCAGATCTTCAGCCCAGTCTGCATCAACAAAGCCACGGATATCCAAAAATTTGTCCAATATTGTTCTTCCTTGGTAGCACAAACCATAATCACTAGTGCCACACAAATACTTGAAAATCGGCTTCATTGTTGTCCAATGCTCCTTTCCTAGTTTTGACATAAACCTGCTTAATACTCCCATTGCATGTGCAATGTCTAGTCTAGTACATACCATCACATACATCAGGCTACCGACTGCACTTGCATATGGAACATGGGACATGTCCTCTTCCTCTTCTTGTGTCTTGGGACACTGTTCAGTAGATAATTTTACACCAACAAGAATAGGAACCTTCACCGGTTTACTATCCTGCATATTAAACCTTTGTAGTATTGTCTCGACATACTTCCTTTGGTTTAACCAGAGCTTCCTCTTTTCCTGATCTCTTTTAATTTCCATGCCCAAAATATAGTTTGCAACACCAAGATCTTTCATGTCGAATTTGGAGGACAATTGGGTCTTCAAATCCTGGATAATTTCTTTGTCATTTCCAACCAGCAACATATCATCCACATACAAGACCAAATAAATAACACGGTCACCAATTAACTTAAAATACACATGGTGATCTGCTTTGCTTCTGGTGAAGCCAAGTCCCCATATAAATGTATCAAATTTCTGATACCACATCCTTGGTGATTGTTTTAACCCATACGGAGACTTCTTTAACTTGCATACTAGTTCTTTCTTACCCTTCACCGCAAAACCTTCAGCTTGCTTCATGTAGATCTCTTCTTACAAATCCCTATGAAGAAATGTTGTCTTCACATCCATCTGTTCTACCTAAAAATAAAAAGCAGCAGCAACAGATAAAAGTAATCTAATAGAAGCTACCTTGGCAACAGGAGAAACAATATCACAAAAATCAATTCCCGACAACTGATAATAACCTTTTGCTACCAGCTGAGCTTTGTATTTCTCCACCTTTCCTTCTATATTTGTCTTATTCTTGAACACCCATTTGCTGCCAATGGGTTTCCTTCTAACCAACAACTCCACCAGATCCCAAGCCTCATTTTTGTGCAAATATGCAATTTCATCAACCATGGCCTCTTTCTAGAGTTTCCCATCCTCTGAATCTACTGCTTCCTTCACAGTTCTGGGATCATCATCAGTAATAGATCAAGAAAAAATTTAACAGAAAGCAGATGGACTATACCTTTCTGGTTGCCTTCTTTCTCGAACTGATCTTCTCATAATCAGAGTTTGTGGCTCTTCATCTTCTAATTCCTCTTCTATTGTAGATTCTGATTCTTCCTCCTTTAGCTCAAACTCTATCTTCTCAGGTTGCTTTGATGGGACTTCATGTTTAATAACATCTTTCACCTCTATGAACACCACATCTCGGTTGTACACAACTTTCCCTGTTACTTTGTTCCAAAGCTTATAACCCTTTAAACCATCCTTATACCCAATAAAGATGCACTTTTCAAATTTACTATCCAACTTGGTTCTTTTCTCCTTTAGAAAATGTACATATGCATCACATCCAAATACCCTCAGATGTGAAAGAGAGGGTTTCTTACCAATCCATACCTCTTGTGGGGTCTTATCCTCCAATGCTAATCAAGGTGATCTGTTAACCAGGTAACATGTTGTCTCCACCACCTCTTCCCAGAATTCTTGTCCTGACCCAGCGCCACTAAGCATAGTTCTTGCCCTTTCCATCAAGATCTTGTTCTTTCTTTCTGCAACTCCATTTTCCTCAGGTGTGTATGGAGTAGTCTTTTGCCGTGTTATACCACACTTCTTACGGAATCCTTCAAATTCCTTGTTGAAAAATTCCCCACCATTATCTGTTCTCAACACCTTTATCTTCTTCTCTATCTGGTTTTCCACTAGAGCCTTAAATTCTTTAAACCTGTCAAAGAATTCAAATTTCTTCTTGAGGAAATATATCCATGTATTCCTTGAGAAGTCATCTATAAATGATACATAGTACATAGACTTATCCAGTGACGGAACCTTCACAAGTCCAAACACATCACTGTGCACAAGCTCTAATATATGTTTCACCCTCTTACCACCAGAAGGAAAACTCACCTGATTTTGCTTCCCATATACACAATTTTCACAAAAATCAAAATCCAGAGAGCTATTAGCCATATCTTCTACCATACCTTTACTTGAAGTATTCGAAGGCCCTTCTCTCCAATATGTCCATGCCATTGATGCCATAGCATGGTCTTTTCTCCAGAGACCACTAGATTTTCTACCCCACTTTCAGGAACCACAGAACTGTTGCACCCATTAACAACAGTGCTACCTTGCAGCTTGTACAGAGTTCTAATCCAAACTCCCTGCATCAATACCAGTGCTCCCTGAACCATATTGCAGGTATCTTTCTCAAACACTATTTTTACACCTACATCATCCAACTTACTTACAGAAATCAGATTTCTGGCCAATGTAGGAATATGCAGAACACCCAGAAGTGTTCTAACCCTTCCACCTTGCAACTTCAACTTTACTTTTCCATGACCAATGATTCTAGCCTTCCTATCATCCCCTAAGAAGACATCACCACCATTGTATATCTCATACTCGCAGAACTACTCTCTATGGGGAGTGAAGTGAAAGGATGCACCTGAGTCAATCAACCATGCCTCATGATCCACGGGTGTACTTGAAGAAGCTAAGTACACATCCCCACCTTCATCTGAGGTGGTTTTCGCCTCTATAGAAGGAGAATCATCAGATCCCTTTCCTTTCTTGGGAGCTTTAGATTTACAGTCCCTTTTGTAGTGCCCTTCCTTTCCGCATTTCTAGCACACCACCTTTATAGGTTTTCTTGGAGATTTAGATCTCCCACTCGATGACTTATTTTTGTTTTTGTTCTGGGACCGTCTATGTATATACAAGGCATCACCATTTTGGCTCTCCATATTTTTTCGTCTCATCTCCTCTATCAGCAAGGATGAGACTATTTCATCAAACTACAAGGCAGTTGCATTGCTACCTATTGCAATAACCAAACTATCCCACGAATCTAGTAGAGAACACAACAAACTAATGCACTTTTTTTCCAATGGAAAAATCTGTAACCTTTTATTAAAAAATGAAAAGTTACAATTGCAGATGCTTTATGCATTTCCATAAGCTGCCCAATGGGCTCCAGTGCCATGGCACCCGACGCAACGTTACATGATTAACGTGCAAAAAATAATGAGAAGAGAAAAGAGAGAGAGAGAGGGAAAGCAAGAAAAACTGAATATACATATGTGAGTAAGGCTCACGCTTCAAGTTTTTCTTCCTTTTTTCTTTTCGACCTTGCGCCACTCTCCTTGGGTGGGCTCGATCGAGGCTATGACTAACTATGTTTCAGTTTTCTGTGAGCCTGATTCCTTGTCTGAATCTGATGTGTCTGATTGGTGGTACCGTTTTATCCCTCCCATGTTCTGGTCATCGTTTATCTTCTCTACCTGATTTGGATGAATCTGTGGAGCCTTGTTGTCTGATATGTTTTCCTTCTGATTCCCTGTTTCAGCTTCCTCTATGATGGTATCATCCTCTTCTGCTTCTGATTCTTCGTCTTCTGGTATCGGAGGGGCTTTTTTTTCTGAAACTCTCTTCTTTACGACATCATCTATATTCTTCCATCCTTTGGGCTTCCTTTGTTGAGGCAAAAAACTAATGCACTTATCTTCATCTGAAATTTTAATATCAAAAGAAAATAACTGACTTACCACATTATTAAATGCATTCATATTCTCTGTCACCGAGTCTCCATCTTTCATCCTCATGTTATATAGCTTTTTCCATAGGAAAAGTTTATTCACCAGAGACTTAGATTGGTACAAAGTCCCTAACTTGTCCCACAAAGCCTTTGTCGTAGCTTTCCCTGATACATTCATCAATACTGAATCTGAGACACACAATCACATTGTGCTCTTTTCCTTCCAATCAAACTTCATCCATTCTTCATTGGACACTCTTGTTGGTTTAATACCTGGATCTACCGCGATCCACTGATCTTTATCCACCAACAGATCCTCCATCTTGAGTTTCCATAACTCAAAACTCTGACCATTAAATTTCTCGATCTCTATCTTTCCACTGCTTAGCATCTTCTTTCACCACCAGAATTGATCTCGCAGATCTCCCACTGAACAGGGTCTACCACAAGCCCAAGCAAAACCCCTCAGCAACAAAGGCGTCCCCTTGAAGCCAAAACAGCTCTGATACAAAATGTAGGTTTTACCCCATACAGAAATTACCGTATGAATTCTAAGAACATAAAATAAATAATGAGAGAGCATAACACATATACATAGAGAGTTTTCCCTTGGATCCCAAAACTGGAACTACTAGCCTGATTTTTCATTATGTTCCTTTCAATGTTACAATACATATTTATAAATGTCGAAGCATTCAATACCATGGACCAAAAACCATTGTGTCCAAAACCATGTGCAAAAACCATACGCAAAACCATAGGTAGGTCCGCCCACCTAATATAGTGTCCAAAAAAAAATTACCCGGGGCATTGCCCCGGACCCTGTAGAGGGGAGCTACCCACCCCCCTCAAACCCCTTGTGACCCCTCTACTGCGCAATCGACTATTCATGGAAAGAATATAACACAACCCAACAGATAGTTGGCAAAAGATCCAGCACAAGCAGCTTTGAACCACTTTTTAACATCACCAAAAAAACTTTGAGCAAATAATATCATCTTAACATCTTCATCATCTACTTCCTCCATGTCCATAAAATCATTCACCTTATCCACATGTTGTTGAGCAGTAATCTCCCCTGTACCATCATATTGGGGAAGTCTTTGACCATAGTTCTAAGGTAGATCATGCAACTGAGTAGGTAGAACCAGAGGGGCATATCTTGTTTCCATAGCTACTACTTGGGTAGTTGAGGAGCTTGTTGATGATGTAAATGCAACAGAGGATGATGGAATATTTTGGTGGATGGATGTTGAGGCAGGTGATGTAGAAACAACAGATGATGTGGGAATTGCACTAAAATTTAGGCTGGTAGGAGTTGCAAATGTAACAGGAGTTATAGCTTGTGAATGGGTTTTCTTTTGAAAAAGAACTGCTTTCTCAGTAGTTTGTTGTACTTTACTGACTAGACCTCTGAGTTTACTAAACTGCTGCAATATATTTATGTTAAACTCTGATTCTGGAAGTGGGATGTGAGGACTGACAATGGATTGATCCACTATAGCTTTGGAAATACAAGACTCGGATCTAGTTCGGGACAGAGGTTCAAAAGAAAGATTTGATTTATCAACTATGGTAAAAAAAATTGGCAAATAAATAGATCTTTCAAAAGGGATATTACTTCCTTGACTCTCCACAAATGTTCCTTTCTTCCTAAGCAGTCTTTCAGGATCATTCACAATTACAGGAGGATTTGGATCAGGATTTTGTCTAGTATGCCTCTTAGAAGCCATATTTTCTTGCACAGGTTTGCATGCAGCCAATTTCAACACAAATTTAGGTGATCTTCAAGGTTTCAGCCTATGAATACCTAGAAACCTGTCACCTACAGGACTAGGATGAAACTCTCAAAACAAGATATCTTCCCAGGGAAAATTTAGCTTTCATTCCCTGGCAACGGCGCCACTATGTTAGCACTCCGTAAACCCCTTTAGGCTGAGGGAAGGGATCCCAGAGGTAACCACAAACCACTTGTAGGCTACAATCGCGCCCTTCTAGCTTTGGAGAGGGCTCTCTCTATATGGTTTCTCAATCAATTAATTGGTTGAGTATTTCGGATTTTAGGCTAGTTATGAGGATCAAAAAGATAGGTTTAATTTTTTGCTTGAAGGTAGGTGGAAAAAGGAAGATCCACTTCGAAAAGGCTCATTATATTTAATGATTTAAGTGAATAAGGGATGATGATGATATTTTGAGTAGGGGCAAGATAAAAAGCTCTGTTGATAATTAAAAATTTTCCTTATAGAGAGTGGATGAGTGTAACATAAAAAGGTGACAATAAGAGCATCAAACTATGAATGAATTCAAGTTTACATTAGAAGAAAAGGAAACACTTTAAGCTGATACAAAGCAGAGCACAAAGTGAATTCTGCAAATTTCCTTAGCTAAGCATGAAGAATTGTTTTCACACCATGGAAACATAAGAAACACTAATAACAAAGAGAATACACATACCAACAGACATCTGACACGAGAATCCCTGGAAAAACACCCTCGAGCTTCTTCTATTCACTTAAAATACTTGAAAATACATAATACAAGTCTTCTTTCTTCACACACAGACCAACCAACCCTTTCTACATTTCCTTTCAAGGTCTTAAATAAACTTACATCATAAAAATATCTCATGACTAGATTCAATGTATGAGTTATCCATTTAGAATAGATGGAAACCCACAAAAACATAAACTTAATGTTTTTCATAAAAATTAGACACAGCAATTCAAAATAGTGCCTTTGGAAAAAACTGAAACTATCTGCCATCATGCTAAAAATCCTTTTAAAATAGCCAAAATCCTTTGGATGCCTTGGTTCATTCACCTTCTTCTTTGTCAACCTCCTTCAAGCTTATCAGGTTCCTCTGCTGGAAAAAACTAAAACTGTCTACCATCATGCTAAAAATCCTGTTAAAAATAGCCAAAATCCTCTGGATTCCTTGGTTCATTCATCTTCTTCTTTGTCAGCCTCCTTCAATCTTATCAGGTTCCTCTACTTGAGCTTATCAGGTTCCTCTGTTGTTGGGATGAAAAAAGAAGAAACAACAGCCCCTATGTTATGCGTTGCAACTGTCTGACAGTGCCTGTTGGCGTGCTTTAATACATTTCTTCATTATGTGACCAAGGGTAAGATCAAGGGCCGATACATCAGAACTTTACAATCGGTGATTTCTATTGAGTACCACTTTGAAATTTTCGGGGATGAAACTTTGTGATACGCTTAACCTGGGGCTTAGGCAGAATCTTTATGACCCGAGCTGTGGCTGGGATGGGGGCCAATTCTTTAAAATTTCACTGCAATGTATGGTCCTTTGGAACCGTAGAAACACTTATAATAACCATTTCGAAACTTGGTGAAAGGGGGTTGATTCTAAGTTAATTCGCCACTTTACATATCGTAGTTTTTGTTGTCATTCTTTATTTTTGAGGTTGAGGGAGTAAACACATTGGACAACATCAGAACCACTTTTTCGATTGGGATCTAGCCCTGCCAGCTTCAGAGAGGGATCTCTCTATTTAATTTAGCTTTGTTTTAGTGTAATTTTTAGGCTAGCTATGACTGTACTTGTTTGCTTTATTTGAAAGGTTAGGTTGATTTGAGTGTTATAATTCCATTGGGCTATGGAGTCTATAAACTAAACTACAGTTTTGCATCAACTTTTAGAGGAGTTGTCACAGGGAAAGCTAGGTTTCACTAACTAGATATTTTTAGAAATTAAGTGAATTATGGAATAGCAGAAGTATAAAGGTTCAATAGAAATCAAGGAGAAAATAAGAATTCCTCAATCTAACTTCAGTGGAATTATCAATATCCAAAATAGGGTGCTCTGAGTAACGAATCCTATTTATCACAGTTTCTGTTGATTAATTTAGATATTTAGAATAACAGAGAAAGGAAAAACAATGTTTAAACAAATAGACAGAAGAGACACATCACCATTTATTACACCACATGAATCCTATGAAAGGTCCTTGTATTACTGATTCTCTAGTGCTTTGAAAATTACAATACGTAGAAGGAAATTACATTTGGAAATACCCTTAAACTTCAAACAGTGAATTATTTATAATGAAAATTATAGAAATGATTTACAAAATCATTATCAAACCAACAATGTATTATTAGCCTAGCCACAAACTATATCATCTAATCTTCAAAAAAGAATAGGCCACGTAGGGTGTTGAAAAGAAAGGTGGCCCTGTTTGGATGGTTTCGGTTGTTGAGTCAACCCAAAACAGTGTTGTGATGTTGAACTAATCATCGTGTTGGCTGCTGCACTGGCAAGTTGTTTTACTGCTCCTGAACTATCCTTCAATCCAGTAAATCAACCAATTCTTCCCATCTCTTTTCATCTGGAACTGTCAATTTCATTACCCTGTAGTAAATTTCATCTACCTCCATGTATTTGGAAAAAGTTGGCTTTACAGTAAAAATGTGTTTTACCTCATTCTGTACATGGAAATCATTTGACATGATTTCCAAAAACGCCTTTGTTGTCATACTTCCTTTAATTCCACTAAACTTAATGCTGCTTTTGGCCACTTCTTTCATCTTTAGGATAAAATTCCAGAAACGCCTTTGTTGTCATACTTCCCTTAATTCCACTAAACTTAATGCTGCTTTTGGCCACTTCTTTCATCTTTAGGATAAAATCTTCCTAAGTGATCAATTTGTCATTTATAACATAGATATTGGGTAGTCCCTTTTGGATTAAGGCTTCAATTCTATTTGTGAACCTATTTACCTGTAGCTCTAAGGTTTCACACATTTCTTCCAATTGATCAATGAGATTTCTCTTTGTCAAGACTTTCTTGACTTCCATAATGGTGGTAATTCTATCGCTGATTCCTACCTCCTCCATCTCATACTTGGGCTTTGAGTTTCAAAACTTAATTATATTAAAGGCTTCTATGGGCATTTCTCCCAGCTTTTCTCTTCCTTGCACAACAGTTTATGTAGCCTTCTTTATCAGTTCTTTCTGCTCAAATATGATTTGGATAGAAGGCCAAATATCATTCATAGAGTCTAATATATTCATCCAAATAGTTTCCTTGGATTGGGCCAAGGTCTGACCAATTGAAATGTCTCTCTCTACCTGGCGCAACTTCTCCAACAGTTTCTGGGATTTCTCCAATTCAATAACCCGAGCAGCTTCAGCTTTGGCCTTTTGCACTTCCAAAGCTTTGATTTGGCCCTGTAAAGTCTCAATCTCCTTTGATTGCAGTGACATGTTCTATAGTGTCTGTGTTACATGTTCAGCACTTGCGGTCTGAGTGTAGTGGTTTCCCCTGTTGATGGAACCTGAGAAATATGTATAGCATCCAGGGGGAAAATGGCCATCTTCAGACTATCTTCCTTCTCCTTTATCATTTTCTCCAATTCTGCCTCCATCTACCTAATCTGTATATTTTTTTCTATGATCAATTTCATCATATCTGCTTTTTGTGCTTCAGTTTCTTCAATATCCTTGGTCATTGGATCCTCTGTGGCTGGCAACTTGAGCTGCTTTCTTAAGGTTGTAATGTCCAGGTTCTTCTTTTTGATAATCTCCTCAGCAACATTGACATCTTTAGGGTCATACCCTACCTTAATCACCAAGTCTTCCAAAGACTTGATCTTGTTATCCTTTGCCAAAGAGGAGACTTTTTCCATCTTCAACTGTGACTGGACATTTGCAAAAGAAACCTGCAATTTAGAAAGTGACATTGCAGTGTTAGTTAAAGAGGAGGATATCATTTCACCAATTTTCTTGTGCATCTCCAATTGATCAATGGAATGTATGTCCTTCATGCTGAACTCAAAAGTGGTTCTCTTGTAGTCTGCTGCTGATTTTGGTTGTGGAACCTGGGCCTCAAGAAAATCCATCTGCATTTTGCCATGCTCTGTATCAAAGACTAATAGCAACCTACTTTGTGAGTTGGAGGTCTTCTTCCAAAATTGGTTATAAGTGTTATTCTTTAGAATTTAGTTTCTGAGTTTTTTCACCCTATACCTGTCAAAAATTGTCTTCTCTTTTTCTTTTTGGTCATTCTGTGATCCCAGTTTAGTTTCCTTGTGACCTTGTGAATATGAAGGTTCAAAAGGAGATGTTGTGAATTTGGTAATTGCAAGTGGTGAATCTGTGATGATGATGGTTACCTGCTCTTCAATTCCTTTGTCCAATTCTACTCTGGGAGTTACCTTTGCTCTCTTCCTATCATTGATTCTGAATTCTTTATCTTCACTCCTAGTTGTAGATGATGATCCTCCTTCCCTCTATCTTTTTCTTGTTTTTTCCTAGGGAATAGGAGTCTACAAACTAGAAGTAGAAACAAGTTGTTCTTCAGCTTCCTGCAAGGTATTTTCTGCCCACTCCAGCTGATTGGCATATTGTTCTATGTCTGGCCTTGAAGTATGAATGTAAGGAGTGTTTTTGTTCTCCACTCTGAGCTTTGAGATGATGCCACAAGGTTCATAAGACCATGTAAATATCATACTGAACTTCATTTATTTAAGCATTCTATCTGCCTCTTCACTTGTTGTCCTTGTATTGCACACAAATGGGCCCACCTGTGTCTTTATTCTGAATTGTGCCTTCTTCTTGGCCACTACAAAATGGATGTCATCTGAATTTAGCATTTGCCTGATATACTCCAGGGCAAAATTCCTCATTGGGAGGTATTTGGGAAGTTTATAGGGGGCCAATTCACAACCATGTACCCTGATTTCTGTGCAATTTTGGTATAAATACCAATCCCCGGTCTTTGCTTGGTTTGACAAATGCAAAATTCTCTTGATTTACTCATTGATTCTAGGTTGTACTGCACTGTTCAGAATGTTCATGGCAGGATGAAAAGTCTTCGATAAATTTCTTGTAACTAAATTCCTGTTGTTCTCTCATGACTAATGAGGTCCAAAAAATTATTGGTTGTTGGTTCCCTACATCATCCAGCTTCTGCAATGCAAAACTGAATTTGTCTACTTGATAATAGAGGAACATATAAATCAAAATAGAGGTGTAATTGAACACCTGTTCTGTAGGAAACATATGAACTATTCATGGATATTATCAGCCAAGAATTGACTGAACTTAAACACTAAGGAGGGCTTGTTGTCTGTGGAAAATATGGAAAGGAATCCTAAAATGGGATCATCTACCCACTGATCAGAATGATAGTCTAAAATGTAAGAAGTCATGGAAATAATCTGCTTGGCCTGATCAGGGAAAATGGAAGAAGTATATGGAGGATTCTTTTTGGGTAATCGAGCATTCTCTGGAAAGGAAATCTCAAAAATTATAGCTTTGGTGGCAAAGTCCAGCTTTTGATAAAGTTGGGTGAGGGCTTCTAGGGAGAAAGGGGCAGCATTTTCCACAATTGGGGCCAACATCATTTAGTTAATGGATTGGGCTGTGATGGTGAAAATAATGTCACATGTAGGGGCAATGATGGCTCTTTGGGTAGGGACATAACAAGATTGACACCTTCTGGTAAATTCTGGGGCTTGGAATGTCAAGGGGAAAATATAATGGGGGAGGTTTGACTCCCAGAGCCCAATTTCATCAGTTTTGTCTGTGTTCTTATCCTCTAACCAACAATATAATTCCAGAAAATCGTAGTCACACAGAGTTTCATTTATCCTGTAATCCCTATCAGCTAAAGGTATATGATCTAAATCTATAGAAGGGGGAATTAAAGGATTAATGGGCTTATCTTGAGTCTTAGTTTTAGGAGGCATGACTGTAGAAATCTGTGAATAGGATGAATTTGCAGAGGAAGCTTACCGAGCACATAAGAATAACGAACTAACAAGAAAAATTGAAATGGAATTATCATCTTTTGTCGTAATCTGGCCACGGAATTGCTCTGATAAAGATCATTGTGGGAAACTATGAATAACAGAAAAAAACAGGAGTGAAAAGGGGTGAGAATGACAGGCCCAAGAGCTTTTAAACACTGATAATAGTCCCATTAAGAATGGCACTGGACCGTTAGGTTGAACGGTTACCCGAGAGAAATCGAATTGAATGGAGAACGATCATTTTGGCTGGGAAGGCATTTAATTGGTTCAAGGGTCATTCCATGTGGTGGGTGGAGAGTGGTGGAGGGAAAGTGGTGGGGCGCGGCAGAGCAGATGAGGGAAAGTAGTTTTCAGAGGGGGTAGTGGGAGGTTAATGGTTTTAGTGGGGGGTGTGAAATCACCAGAGGACAACACATAAGGGATGTGGCGATAAAGACAAAATGGAAAGGGTTCCGAAAACGGATGAGGTCTGTTGATCAATTGTGGGATCAAATCCTGATGCCTTCAAACAGTTGAACTTTATCAATAAACGACAAACAAGATTTGTCCACTTGCACCTTTAATATTTTATTTTCAAACTTAGGATAAGGGAAAAATGAAACATATGAAGTACTTTGTTCCCAGCGCACATATTTCCCTTTTCATTATATCCTTAAATTAGGATAAAATTTATATATACAAATATTTATCATTAATCTAATCTGCCTACCCTTAGCTAAACTAGCATTTTTTATTTTTATCTCTAGGGTGCACTTAGACTAGCAAACCCATTTTTATTTTCTTTTATACAAAATGAAAAAACTATCTAACCTATCCCTTATTTCTCCTATTGATCCAGATTAAACAGTTGGATCAATGTCATTTTCTACCTAACTAATGATTTACCCAGATTAAATTGTTGGGTAACTCTTTATTCTCTATCTCAATTTACAGAAATTTAAAGGAGTTTAATCATGATTACACTGTATGATTAAACTAAAAACTAGTGATTGTGGCATTTTGAACAAGCTGCACACAACTTTTATTTTCAGTAATGAAGAAAAACTATCTATGAGTAGTGGCATTTAGACTTGCAACACTTTCAGTATTATTCCTTTTTGTTTATTTTTCTTTTGGTGGGGTTCAATCTTTTCTTCTTTTTCAATATTCTTGTTTTTCTCTTTATTTTTCTTCTTTTTCAATATTCTTGTTTTTCTCTTTATTTTTCTTCTTTATACCCTCTTTTCATTTTTTAATTATTTTTTCTTTTTTTGGAAATCATTGGCAGATTGACAAGTATTTACAAAATAAGATTCCTGAGATAGAATACTCAATTACCTTTAGATCCTACAAATTATAGGACCCTAATAGCTTTCAATCAGCACCTTTAACTTTGGAGCAGCAATAATGCTTGAACCTCTGATCGTCGATGTGTGACGTGGCCTGATCCACATGGAGAGGGGATGAGGGAGGGCACGTGCCTTATTTAAACCTTTCTCCGCTTTATAAACCTTTACTAACCTTTCTTCCCAACTTATTATTTTAACACATAAAACATATATTTATGTTGTCGCCCCTCTGATGCATCAATAGCACTCGGTCCTTTGAGATCTTTGTATCTGTGGGCCAGTCCCCACATCTGATCTCATTTATCAGAGAATTTCAATTGGTGTTTTTAACAGTGCCTCAACCTGTAATCATTGATATGCGACCTGATGTCATCCTCTACCAAGTGTCACCCTGAAATACCCCCTTAGGACCCCTGAAAATGTTGAATTTGCATGCCATGTGTCCACCATACCGCCACATTATTGCTAATGTCATATTCCATGTGGCATATCAAAACCAATCACGCATCACCATGTGTCTCTCTAGAGGAGAGAGAAAAGACTCGGAACTGCTCTGATTTTCAATAAAATCCTTTGTATATGGAAGACTGGTGGCTTGGAAAGATCAACAGTAAGTGAACCAAAATCGTGATCAAATGGATGAGTAAAAAGATCATGACAACCATGATCAGAAAATTTGAGATGTATATCAGCATCCTCATGATTTAACGAAACATACAGAGACGTTGATGAGAAATAAAATCTTTCACCCTCTGAATTTTCAGAAATGAAAGATGAGAGGTCAAGTGTATTCGGAAAGAAAGATTTTCCTCTCCGTAATCAAATGACGGACTGACATCCTGTGTGTTCTATGAATGATTGGAAGTAGAGACATCTATGGGTATAATTTCACAATAAGAATTAGAAATGGAAAAATCATAGAAGATTTCAGGATAGAGCAGATCATGTGTCGACGGAAGGAGATCACCCTTCACCGCAACTTCTTCTTTAGATTCACACACATAATCGTCAAAAATGATAGTGCGGGTTGGCTTCTCAACACCAACTTCGTCCATAACTTGATCCTCATGACAATCACATGTGGAATTCAGAATGGATGAACACAAGACACAAAAATCCGGAGGATCAAAGGATCTAGAGGGTGGAGGTTGAGAAAATGATATCAAGTGACATCCATCAGGGTTGCATTCCAAATCTACGCAGAAATCTAGAGCACATGGGGTGGGAGGAGGTGACAATTCAACAAGTTGGTTCGCAACTTCTCCCACATCATCCTATGGAGCAAGATTTGTTTGATGAGAAGAGGACAAAGAGTCACTCGTGACAGTGACCTTGTTTGTCTTAGATTTGGAATCTCTAACACCGAGGTACATTGGGAAGGGTTCAAAAGATTCTAATTTTTGTGGATTTTTAGATATGTGAAGAAGATACTTAAACCTTTCTATGAGAAAAAAACAATCAACTTCATCTTCTGGGAATTGAAAAGCGAGATTATAGATGTGTTTCCAAAATTGCGCAACAAATTCATCAGGTTCTTTGCGTAATTCCAAAATTTTTCGATTAAGTGTTTTACGCTCATAAAAGAAAAAAGCACGGCCTAACCCTCTAAACATGTGATTGAAAGAGTGTATAGAGGTTGAGGGAAATGTGAGACACCATTGCTTAACGTGCCCTTCAAACGTGTAAGCGAACATCCCATAGGCAATGTCATCTGAGGGGACTTCATTCCTATCACAGAAGCCTACAAAGGAAACTTTGTGTATTAACAAGGTTATTCTGCCTTCACCATCATATTGAATTTGTGACGAGTCATCGATGACATCCTCCGACACTTCGCAATCATGAGCATGAGAAAAACATGTCAGAGTTGAGATTGTGATGTAAGTCATGAATGATGTGTGGAGATGCAAAATAGGCTTTGAGGGCTCAGCTTGTCACCTGACCCTCCTTCTAGCACCAAAAATGTTGATGGTGTTGGACCTTCCAACATTCAAGGGGATCTCCTAGGTAAGAAGTCCCAACTAGACCTCAGACTGTTTGGAGTAGTAGTCCCAATAGTGGGTTGTAATGTGGTGCCTTGACCACGGTAGCGCGCAGAGGTAAGTATGATGACTTTGGTCGGAAGCAAGTGTGTGACCTTGCAACGAGTCAAGGGAGATGCATGGGGGTTATAACACATGGAGGGGAAAAATAAGTGTGTCCCTTAGAAGCCTATAATAGTACACATCCTGAAAGGAACAAACAAGCGAAATGACATCACAAGTTGCAATGCGGAATAGTCTACAAAACAAAGTGAAGGGTTAATTCAACAACACGCCTTCAACTAGATTCATACAATTGCATACAAAATAGTTCATAAGAACATGTGTAATTTAAACAACATACATTGCTAAAGTAACTAGAATAGTTGAACTACAATAACAATATATACATAAAAACTTTTTTTCTCAGTTATATTATTATTAATTGAAAGTTCCATCCATACATACACCATTGACAGCCACTAGCCCCAATAGTGAAACATTACAGTCAACACCGATTGCTCCTCCAAAGAAGTGTACTCGCTCTACATTGTGGAGAATCCAAGTCTCGTCATAATACTCCTGAGCCTTCTTTAAGCCTAAGCCTAGCCAAAATCTTGGCTCCCAAAATCCTCTTCTATGATTTATTAGGTATTATTTATAAGAAAGGGTGGGGTGACCCTTGACATTCTCCTTTGTGACTCTTTGACTACCCTCATGACTCTTCAACTTCCTTTACAGATAACTCATTACATTACATAGTGATTGTTCACATTCCACTAATGATACTTGAAATTTCACTTACAACATATTTAAAAATAATATACATTTTCCACATGTACCCATGTGAGAAAAAATAGGCTAGAGACAACCTCACAAGACAAACGTTATAACTCAAAATTTGGGGAAAGACCAACTTGACAACCTCCACTTGATGCTTCTCGGTGACATACTGGTACCAAGCTTGGTATTGTGTGATGATGTCCCCAAACTGCTTGATGGTGTCTTTCTGATAACGGACCCTTGCCTCCATAGCTCCTAGGTATATGTTCTTGGAACCTATGTCCAACTCATCTTGAAGCATATGCAACATGGTGGCGACCCATGACAGGACCACCAATGTACTTTTGCATGTTATGTGCCCTCAGCTCCAAGTCATCCCTAGTGGCTTCTCGCCTTAGCTTCTCCATGTACTCATTGATCTCTAGTCAGACCTGGCTCTTTTGTTTAGCTTCGCTAAAGGAACTGATTGACGGAATCCTATGTGTTATCACCATGACATTCAAGCTCTTATACGACCGTGCATATGAAGCCTGCATGTTTCTGACGAATGGGGCAAGTTGCTCATAGTTTTGGATCAAAATCCAAACCTTTCCTTTCTCTAGCTTGGCATGTGGCTTCATCATCTTTGGCAAGTGAAGCGGGGCCCCTTTGTATCATAGTGTCCACTCTTGCACATGGGTGATCTCAGCATGTATGTTCCTAAGATTTTGAACAAACTCCTTGCTCTGCTTTTGAAATCCATGCACACAGACAACTTCTTTGTGCATGGTGGCAAATGCATCTTGGATTTTCTGCATGGTGGTCTCAAGTGTTGATACTACAGTGAGTATGAATTTATTCATCTCTTCCATTTTAGAAATTGCGCTCTACTTTCGAGATTGTTCTTCCTCTTGCCTGGCTACCTGTAAGTTCTTTATCAGCTTTTAATTCTTGGCTAACAAGTTTTTGACATTGGATCTTGTTGCTCCAACATTGGCGAAGGTGGCTTCAGCAAGGGCGTCTAGATGCTTCCTGGTGTCTGGCACTCTCACCTTTTCCCTCATGAATCCAGGTGATGCATGATCATCTAGAAAGTGATTCCTTTTGCAGTTGTACAATATTCTTCTACAACTCATCTAATGATGGATTGTACACATCCATGACTGGATCATCATTAATGATGACAACATATCCTTGTTCGCTTGGGAGTGGTTTTGACACTAGAAGTGGTGGAGACTGAGAGGTGGCCTCAAGTGCTCTCGGCACGAGGTCAGTGTCTTCATTATGTGGCTCCTATGCTAACTCCATGTTATTTTGCTCAATCAACTGCTCAATCTACTGAGCCATTTCCTGATCCTGCATCTGTTCATTGTCTACCTCAACTGCTAGTTGTTCTGACTCCTCAACCTGCATGGGCGTTGTTTGTTCTATCGTTATGCCTTGCCTTTCTTCTTCCTCTTGTTTCTTCTTTTCTTATTTTTCTCTTCTTCTTCGCTCTTATTCCTCCTTCAACTTCTTCTTCGTCTCCTACAACTTCAGTTCTACTAGCTGCAAGCTCTGCTTTTTCTCTTCCTTCATTCTGTTGTCAGTGTCCTCTGCTTCCTTTTTCTTTCACTTCCAAAGCTGCATACATGAAGGTTCAATACACTTTAACTCTGCAGTTGTTTTCTCCCTGTATTATGTCAGCAACTTCCTCTTTCCATGACCTTCTACTAGATTGTTGCCTTCCATTTTTGCTGTTGTACTTGCTACCATGTTAGTGTCGACTCCTTTTCTATGGATAGTTGAGTGTCTGAATATATTGGAAATTTAACTAGCACTTTCTTAACTACTTCCCTAGTACTTCTTTCAATGTTATTTCTTGAAGCAACTCTCTTTGGTGCCATAGTACAATTACTATTGGAGAGAAGTGCTTCATGAGTGTGGTACCTATGGGAGAGAAAGGACGCTCATGGCAATAAAACATTAGCTCTTATAAATCTAACTTCACAACGTGACCAAGCAACAATCAAAGCATCTAAATGAGAGGGATTGTGAAATTTTTACCAACAGGGGTGATCGACTAACTGTGGGAACTATGGACTGCGTAGTCCCAGTAGTCAGTGTGAAAACTTGATGACTGGAACTGCACAATGCACAATTTCGTCTGGGGCAAATCCTGGGAGAGACTACGCATTGCGCAGTCTCAGTGACAAAGTTGGGAGACTAGCTCCTGGAACTACATAGTGCATAGTTGGAGCCAAGCTAGGACAGCCTTTGTGCAATTCCAGAAGCCAAGGCAGAGGCCTTGAGCTACCAGATTGTGCAATGCATGTAAGTGAATGTGAGATCCGAGAAAGGGGAGCCCGGATCTTCTCAAGGGGAGTGTGAAATCAATCATATCTGAAGGATGGTGTGATGCTGAGTGCATATCTAATTGAGTGATGATGAATGCAAGTAAAACAAGTGTAGGAATAAATCAAACAGAATGAGAATGAAGCATGTGGAGAGAGTCGTTGCAACGGCGACCGTTAGTGAAAAAACAAGGTAATGCATGTGACACTTGGGAAAGGCAATGCAAAACTTGAAACAACACTTCTACAAGCTAAAACAAGTTAAAATGCCAGTAATCGCTCAACAAAACAATTGAAACAACACTCTCACAAGATAAACAAGAAAAGGCGACAAGGAAAGTGGTAAAATATGATAAAATCAAAACTCACCTGGAAAAGTTACAACGATGCTCCGAAGGTTCCTTGATCTCCTCATGCATGTTACAGCTTAATGATCGAGTATACAAATGATATCTAGAGGCATCTATTACATCAAATTGAGCAAAATTTGATTTCATGATGCGCATGCATGAGATTAAGGATAAAAGCGACACCTGGCTCAAACTTCTAAATATAACATTGTGCCACCTTTGGAAAACTAATAATAGATCCCTACTTCCTAGGGATGCCTTTTTATTTTAAAGGAAAAGTTGTCATGCATTTTTCGAAGAGATTGCGTAGTTCTGGGAAGGTCTGTGCAACTCACTAGCTCATGCATCGGGTAGCTGCTGAGGGCAAGCTTCTACACAATTTCTAGGTGGAGTGGCTCAGGTTTCCTCTCATGCTCTATGCAGTTTCCCAGCTGAAGGTTGGTTGTCAGTTGGGTCATGCCTGATTTTGGAGCTGAAGGCTCACTGCGGGCTTGGACTATGCAATTCTCGAGAGCAAGGCTGGTTTCCATCAAAGATTGCATAGTTCACTAACGCAAGCCTGCAACTGGGTTGAAACCAAGTCAAGATATCGGCTTGTGGGTGTTGGCATTATGATTCTAGTATGGCTCTATGTTACAGATGTTGTACTTGATGGCAACACCCTCAAGTGGCAATGCTCTGATCAGGCTCTCAAAATGTTGAAAATTAAGAAGTACGCAGGAGAACAGCTCAGAAGATGCATACACGCAGGTACACCGTGAAGGAACCGCGGCCAGACACGCAGGTCACCCGTTCAAAAGATGCGTACCCCCAGTTTCACTTACTTCAAGGCAGAGAAGCACGTTCACATGGGGTTTCCTATGTTTGGCCCGTGGTATTTAGCCCGCCGCTCTTGATTCTATGGTTTTGACCCATGGTATTGTTTTATATTATTATTATTTTTGAGCCCCATGTTTTTGGGCCCCTGGTATTGCTTATCTATGGTATTGATCCATGACTTTAGAGGAGCTTTCCTATATAAAGCAAAGGAGATCACTTGGCTAAGTATCTTTGCAAATTGAATATCTTAAGATCTGAAATATTGGGTTATTGTCTTAAAAGCTTGATCTATATGAAAGTGAAGTTGAAAGCGAATCTGTGAAGGGTGATCTCTCGAGCGCATGATCAGATCTGGGCATCCGACTAACTGTGGCACACTGGTGAACTTCCAATTCGGCCCTAATCAGAAGTACGCAAGTGAATAACGGTGCAAGTGCGTGGGTACGCAGAGGAGAAACAGGAGAGCTGCATGGATACGCAGAGCAGAAGAAGCAGAACTGCGTGGGTACGCAGTGCGACAGAGGTTCAGGTGCGTACACCCAGTAAAAGTACGCGGCGCGATAGTATCTATGAGTGCGTGGCTTCAGTAGCAGTACGCGGCGCGATAGTGTCTCTGGGTGCGTACCTACAGTAACAGTATGCAGCTCGATTAAAGAAGCAGTGCATGGGTACGCCGTGCAGTAGAAGGCTCTCTGCGGGTATACGCAGGGAAGCAGAAGGTGAAGTGCGTAGTGACGCAGGCCAGAGAAAGAAAAACTGCGTATCTGTCTTAAGATCTTCTGTTGACTGAATTTTTTCTGTTGATAAGGTGTTCTGGGTTTAGTTCTGTTATTGTTGATCTGGTTACTGTAGTTGACTGTGCAATTTACATGTACTTGATGATCATTTGATGTTTATGGATCCAGTTTGAAAATTTATGAAAAGTGGTCCTTGTAAGAAAAGAAGTAGGGGGTTGTAGCTCCCTTCCAGGAGAGACTGGAAAACGAGAGAGAGTTGTAGCTCTCTGCAGGTTGCAGCCTGCGTACTGGTAAAGGACTGCACCAGTACAAAATCATTGTAAAAGGAGTTTCTAATTTGAAAGAAGATAGAGACATATTGCAGCAGGTGGTTTTCACCCACATTGGGTTTCCACCTTATATCTGGTGTTCTTTGGTGTGACTATCTGTTTTTCTTGTTCATGCTCATTATTTTATGGTACTGATTTGCAAAAATAATTCAAAGTGTAAATAAGGAAGATTTGTTAAAAGAACTTGATAATACTGATTCACCCCCCCTCTCAGTATTATTTCCAACAATTGGTATCAGAGCAGGTCCTTCAGAGAAGCTTGATCGCTTGAAGGAAGATCATTCATCATGAGCAACTACGAGAGGGAAGCATCAATCAGGCCACCAATCTTTGATGGGACAAACTTCAATTATTGGAAGGTAAGAGTTACTGCCTATCTTCAATCTCTTGGTACAGAAGTTTGGGATATCATAGATACAGGCTACACTTTTCCTTCAGCTACTCCTACAGATACGGCCGAAAAGAAGAAATATGAAACAAATGCTAAAGCAGTCAACACTTTTCTGGGATGCTTATCTCAAACAGAATTCATAAAGGTTATGCAATATAAATCCGCAAAAGAAATATGGGACAAGATTGTCTTGAGCTACGAAGGAGATGAACAGGTAAAGCGTGCTAAACTTCAAACTCTCAGGATTCAGTATGAGAATCTCAGGATGTATAATGATGAAAGTGTGGCTAACTATTTTCTTCGGGTAGATGAGATTGTTAATTGCATGAAAAACTTGGGTGAAGAAATAAAAGAGGTTATTGTGGTTGAAAAAGTTCTAAGATCATTGTCCCCCAAGTTTGAATCTAAAGTGTCTGCAATAGAAGAAAAGGAAAATCTACGAATTCTTACTATGTCTCAGCTACACGGAATTCTAACTGCTTATGAAATGAGAAAGGGAGGTCCATCAGACAGAAGAGAAGCTGCTTTCAAGGCTTCAGGCAAAGGAGATTATTATGAAGCAAGTCACGTGCCAGAAGAAGAAGAAGAAGAAGAATCAAATTTTGTCAGAAATCTTCAAAGGGGTTCTGGAAGGTTCAGAGGTAAGTTACCTTTTAAATGCTTTGCTTGTGGAAGAGTAGGTCATTATGCTGCAAAATGTCCTTATAAGGATAAAGGAAAGGAACCTGCTAGATGGAACAAGAAACAGAGTGCAAATAAGAAAAGCTACTACACTCATGAAGATAGTGATGGTCTATCAAATAGTGATGAAGATGAACGAGGTAATGACTATAAACTGTTAATGGCATTTGAAGATGATGATTATATGGATGCTATAGATGTGGATAGCCTTTATGAAGAAATTACTAGACTCAAGAGATGTATAGAAGAAAAGAATATGATCATTGATACTCTACAATTTCAAATTGATGAAAAGGAAAAACATCTTGAAAAATTAGAAGGTGAAATTGTTGGTCTTAGAAAAGAGATTGAGAAAACAAAAGCTATTAATCTTAAGCTTGTCAAAGGATCTAAAACTTTGGATGAGATTATCAATGTACAGCGTTCTCCACTAAACAAGACAGGTCTGGGCTATAATGGAGAAACTTCTCAAGCATCCACCTCAAAAAGTTATCTTGATGCAGCAAGAAGGAATGAGCAAAAGCACAATGGAGACCATCAGGTAAAGCAGGGACAAATTGCGAACAGAGACTATCAGGGGCAATCCGTCTTAAGAGTGAACAAAAGCTACAACCAGCCATAGGTAAAATCTTCTCAATTTGGTTCAAGAATGGATGACAATAGAAATTACAATCATTTGGCCAGTAGATTTGATAACCGCAGAAGTTTCTTCAATGGACAATGTTTCTCTTGCCATAATTTTGGTCACAAAGCAGCTCAATGTGTCGCATATAAAACAATCATGACTAGAGAAGCTCAAAAACAAAGAAGTATGACCGGGATTACAAAAAGGACCTATAACAACTTTTCGGCTCTTGAAAATGAAGTTGAATGTTCTATTTGCAATAACTTTGGTCATGAAGATTCTGAATGCAGGAGCAGGTTTCAGCAGACAAAGGAACAAGCTTCAAGCACCAAAACATGGAGAATAAAGGAACCACAAACAGAAAGATGTGGGATAGCATTTTATGCAGAGGGACAGGAAAATCTATGGTACATTGACAGTGGATGTTCGAAGCATATGACAGGTGATAAAGAAAAACTTGAGTCATATTCTGCTCTAGAAAAGGGAAAGAAAGTTTCTTTTGGAAATGATACTCCTGCAACTATAAAAGGAAAAGGCATTGCTCAGTTAAAAGAAAAGGTCAAGGCTGGAAATGTTTTGTATGTTGATGGATTGAAACATAATCTTCTAAGTTTCAGCCAGATGTGTGATCAAGGAACCGAGGTGATATTTAGAACAAATGGATGTCTTGTTCGTGATCTTGATACAGGTAAAACGGTGATCAAAGGTAAAAGAACTCCAAATAATCTATACATATTTGAAGAAGGACAACAACAAGGATGATGAACACTGGTTATGGCATCGGAGGTTGGGGCATCTAAGCTTTTCACAAATAAGGAAAGCATGCAGATATCAGGCAGTTCGCGATCTTCCAGATATCAAAATTCCAGACAACACCATATGCAAATCATGTCAGTTTGGAAAGCAAACCAGAACTAACTTTCCAGAGAAGGAAGGATCAGCTAGCATGCCTCTTGAGCTAGTTCATACAGATACATGTGGTCCATTCAGGAAAAGGACACCTCGAGGAGAAGAATACTTGATATTATTCATTGACGATTTCTCCAGGTTTGTCTGGTTAGGACTTATGAAGCACAAAGATGAAGCATTCGAAAAATTCAAATCCTTCAAAGCCTTGGTTGAAAATGAATCAGGATACAAAATTAAGTGCCTCAGATCCGACAGAGGTGGGGAGTTTACCTCAAATGAATTTTTCGATTTCTGTGAAGAACATGGGATAAGAAGAGAATTCTCTACAGCTAGAACTCCTCAGCAAAATGGAGTTGTGGAAAGAATGAACAGAATAGTCCAACAAATGGCTCGTGCTATGCTTGATGAGTCGGGAACTCCCGCAACTTTTTGGGGTGAAGCTGCACATGCTGCGGTTGTTATTCTCAACAAAACAAATGTCCGGGTGAACAGCACTCAAACCCCTCATGAGCTCTGGTGTGGTGAGACTCCTTCGGTAAAGCACTTCAAAATCTTTGGGAGCAAATGTTATATTAAGAATACTGATGAGCAACTTGGCAAACTTGAACCTAGAGCAGATGAAGGCATTCTTCTTGGTTATTCTCCACATAGCAAAGCATACAAATGCTACAATAAAAGACTTGGCAGAATTGTTGACAGCATTGATGTAGTGGTTGATGAGAAGGGATACATTCCTAGGCAAGTACATCATGAAGACATCGAAGAAGATGAAGGCTACCCTCAAAGACAGAATGATGAAGAAGAAGAACCTCAAGAAGAACCAGAGGAGCAGACAAGAATAGAAGAGAAGACTCCATCCAGATATGTTCAGAAGAATCATCCAGAATCTCAGATTGTGGGGCAGAAAGAAGCAGGTGTACAAACAAGAAGAACAGTTGCAGAAGCTTCAAGCTATTTGGCATTACTCTCCTCCACTGAACCACAAAATGTGAAAGAGGCATGCAAAGATGAATGTTGGGTGAAAGCAATGGATGAAGAACTTGAGCAGATCGAAAAGAACAACACTTGGGAGCTAGTTCCTAGACCAAAGGATAAGAATGTTATCGGAACAAAATGGGTCTTCAAAAATAAATTGAATGAAAATGGAGAAGTAATTAGAAACAAGGCCAGACTTGTTTGTAAAGGGTATGCGCAGCAAGAAGGAATAGACTTTGAAGAAACCTTTGCTCCTGTTGTAAGACTTGAGGCCATCTGAATGTTCCTTGCTCTCTCAGGCTTTCAAAACTTCAAAGTATTTCAAATGGACGTGAAATCAGCCTTTCTGAATGGAGACTTGGAAGAAGAAGTATACATTGAGCAGCCAGATGGGTTCATTCTTGGAAATGATCCAAATCTTGTATGCAGATTGAAAAAGGCTCTCTATGGTCTCAAACAAGCTCCAAGGGCTTGGTACTATCGTTTGGACAAATATCTTCATCAACAAGGTTTTTCAAAAGGATCAGCAGATAGCAATCTTTATATAAAAGTTGAAAATGACAAATTGCTAATACTTGTTGTGTATGTAGATGACATTATCTTTGGCAGCAATGAAGAAGCTATGAGTCAAAGCTTTGCCTTAGTGATGCAGAAAGAATTCGAAATGTCCTTGCTGGGAGAACTGACATATTTTCTTGGTTTGCAAATCCAACAAAAAGAAGGAGGGATCTTTTTGTCTCAAACCAAGTATCTCAAACAGATTTTGAAGAAATATGGCATGGAAGATGCAAAACCAGTATGTACACCCATGGTCACAGGATGTAGCCTCAGTGCAAATGATGAATCTGCAGCTGTCCATCAACCAACCTACAGATCTATGATTGGAAGTTTACTTTATTTGACAGGTACCCGACCGAACATCATACATGCAGTTGGAATAGTTGGAAGATTTCAGGAAAATCCGAAGGAGACTCATCTTCAGGCAGTGAAGAGAATTTTCAAATATCTTCAAGGGACTCAAAATTATGGCTTATGGTATCCTAGAGATACAGATCTCACACTTCATGCTTATACAGATGCAGATTGGGCCGGAAGCGTGGATGATAGGAAGAGCACAAGTGGTGGTGTGTTCTTTATGGGTTCCAGACTAGTATCTTGGTTCAGCAAGAAACAGAGTTCGATTGCCTTATCTACAGCTGAAGCGGAATATGTTGCTGCTGCATCTTGCTGCACTCAACTCCTTTGGATGATGCAAACCTTGCAGGATTTTCAAATCACTTGTACACCACCTATCTCCATCTTATGTGATAACACAAGTGCAATCAGCATCTCAAAGAACCCAGTCATGCATTCAAAAACCAAGCACATACCAATCAAGTATCATTTTCTCCGAGAACAAGTGCTTGAACAGAAGGTCAAGTTGGAGTATGTTCCTTCTAAGGAACAAGTTGCTGATATACTCACCAAACCATTGCCCAGGGAGACTTTTGAATACCTCAGGCAAAAGCTGGGGGTTGTTGATGCATCATCTTATTGTTGAATCTCTTCTGATTGATGGTTGTACGCATGGTTCATCTGGGGTATATGCGTACATGAGCTGGGTGGCTGATTGGTTGAAGATTGAATGGCACAGGTTCAGGGGGAGCATATAATGCATTGTTGGCATTATGAAGGAGATCATGGAAGCTGGTCTGAATATAGCTGCAATATGTCTCTATCTCTTTCATGGTCATTTATGGTGTTTGGTGGATTATGGTTCTTCTTTGCAGATCTGGTTCATATTCAGGGGGAGCATGCTCTTAGGGGGAGCATAACCCTTTGCCCTTGATGTCAAAGGGGGAGAATGAAGCTGAAGATTTTGAGGTTGCCATCAAGTCCAAAGGGGGAGATTGTTGGCATTATGATTATGGTATGGCTCTATGTTACGGATGTTGTACTTGATGGCAACACCCTCAAGTGGAAATGCTCTGATCAGGCTCTCAAAATGTTGAAAATTAAGAAGTACGCAGGAGAACAGCTCAGAAGATGCGTACACGCAGGTACACCGTGAAGGAACCGCGGCCAGACACGCAGGTCACCCGTTCAGAAGATGCGTACCCCTAGTTTCACTTACTTCAAGGCAGAGAAGCACGTTCACGTGGGGTTTCCTATGTTTGGCCCGTGGTATTTAGCCCGCCGCTCTTGATTCTATGGTTTTGGCCCGTGGTATTGTTTTATATTATTATTATTTTTGAGCCCCATGTTTTTGGGCCCCTGGTATTGGTTATCTATGGTATTGATCCATGACTTTAGGAGGAGCTTGCCTATATAAAGCAAAGGAGATCACTTGGCTAAGTATCTTTGCAAATTGAATATCTTAAGATCTGAAATATTGGGTTATTGTCTTAAAAGCTTGATCTATATGAAAGTGAAGTTGAAAGCGAATCTGTGAAGGGTGATCTCTCGAGTGCATGATCAGATCTGGGCATCCGACTAACTGTGGCACACTGGTGAACTGCCAATTCGGCCCTAATCAGAAGTACGCAGGTGAATAACGGTGAAAGTGCGTGGGTACGCAGAGGAGAAACAGGAGAGCTGCGTGGATATGCAGAGCAGAAGAAGTAGAACTGCGTGGGTACGCAGCGCGACAGAGATTCAGGTGCGTACGCCCAGTAAAAGTACGCGGTGCGATAGTATCTATGAGTGCGTGGCTTCAGTAGCAGTACGCGGCGCGATAGTGTCTCTGGGTGCGTACCTACAGTAACAGTACGCAGCTCGATTGAAGAAGCAGTGTGTGGGTACGCCGTGCAGCAGAAGGCTCTCTGCGGGTATACGCAGGGAAGCAGAAGGTGAAGTGCGTAGCGACACAGGCCAGAGAAAGAAAAACTGTGTATCTGTCTTAAGATCTTCTGTTGACTAAATTTTTTCTATTGATAAGGTGTTCTGGGTTTAGTTTTGTTATTGTTGATCTGGTTACTGCAGTTGACTGTGCAATTTACATGTACTTGATGATAATTTGATGTTTATGGATCCAGTTTGAAAATTTATGAAAAGTGGTCCTTGTAAGAAAAGAAGTAGGGGGTTGTAGCTCCCTTCCAGGAGAGACTGGAAAACGAGAGAGAGTTGTAGCTCTCTGCAGGTTGCAGCCTGCGTACTAGTAAAGGACTGCACTAGTACAAAATCATTGTAAAAGGAGTTTCTAATTTGAAAGAAGATAGAGACATATTGCAGCAGGTGGTTTTCACCCACATTGGGTTTCCACCTTATATCTGGTGTTCTTTGGTGTGACTATCTGTTTTTCTTGTTCATGCTCATTATTTTATGGTACTGATTTGCAAAAATAATTCAAAGTGTAAATAAGGAAGATTTGTTAAAAGAAATTGATAATACTGATTCACCCCCCCTCTCAGTATTATTTCCAACAGTGGGTTATATAGTAAACCAAGTGGGAAAACACAAGCCAAAATGCAAAAGATAAATCTCAATGAAAGAAAAAGTATCTAGGTCAATGTGAGATGAGTTGTTATGATTTTAGGAGGGATGCTCCAAAATGAAGCATAGGAAAAATTTTGGAGGGTGGTTGTAGCCGATACAACATTGGTGACACACTAGTAGAGCTCCATCTCTCTGTATGGACCTTGTCTCATGTAAAGCGAGTCTAACTTTTTTGGAAGTATTGTTCGATTTTTTGATCGTCATGGTTTCTTCACTAGCTTGAGTTAAAGATGCAGTCCCTACTATTCTCTTTTATTGGTAGCACACATACCAATCCAATTCAACTGAGTTTTTTTGGTCGGGGATGAGGGGTATATTGATGCACAAGTAATATAGACTATCATAGTTTTAGTTTTATCTCTAGTGTTGCTCTGCTGCTAGCAGGCTCGGACAGTATCCCGACGAAGTCACTTCAGGAACACAAGCATTGCTCCGCTGCCAATGAGCCTGGAAAGTACCCCGGTGGAGTTACTTGCTTCACCTATTTGTGCAAGAATCCTTTATCTTCTTTTGCCTTTATTTTATTTTTTTCATTTTTTTCATTTTTGAAATAAATGTGCATAAGAACTTATTTATTTCATGAGGTGGAAGAGGGATCCCCACTTATTGAGAGTAGAAGAGGTTTTTCCTTCAAATAAGGATATTTATATATAACTCTGACATACTTAAGGTTTTTCCCTCACCTTACTCTACTTGACTTAGTTGACAAGGGTTAACCAAATATAGAAAACTGATTAGATTAAGCGGTACTAGTTAGAAGTGCAAGCGTTGTGATTTCACCAAGACTCACTCTAAAAGGAATTTATTTTCCATCAGGGTATCATTGACTAGAGAAACACAAGATCTTCATAAATAGAGGGAATGTAAAGATAACCAAATGTTGATAGTTGTACAAGTCCTATTGTACTTCACCCTACTTGTCACAAGAAGCTAAACACCGTTTTATGGGGGAACTAATCCTATGGGTGCATAAACAAACAAACAAGAAAAGGAAATAATTAAAACTAAGAAAAACCAAGTAAGTAGATGAAAAAACAAGAAATCAAAAGAAAACAGGAAACAAAACACTACTCCTACTCCTAATCTAAACAGTGCATGGGCCTACTCACGTGAAGTTATATTTCCAATGTAACCACCGCCACATTGGTTGGCCCATGTGAATGATGGCACGACTAACAAGAACAATATTCAGGAAAACAAGAAAGAAAGATATATAAAGCAATGAAAACCAACACATTCAAAGTTTGAATGCATCCAAAGAAAAGAAAAGATTAAAAGCACATGAAAGGCACTTTGCAGATGTATCATGGTTTTGTATCACATTGCATGCAGACAACAAGCATGTACACACTTTCAACCTTGACAAATGATAAAACATGTAGAAAGAAGAAAATTTTTGTTTTGCAACATGGCTTGCTACATATGACTCCTCCAATGCATGAGCGATAGGATCGTGTAATTCTAGTGGAGGATGTGAAAACTATAAACAAGATTGATTTTCAATGTGAACGAGAGAGTGATGAGGAGCCTAGGGAGAATCAACAAATTTATGATCGGAAGTAGAACTGACCTCAAGACTATGAGAACCTAACATAACCATCATCTTGGGCTGAAGTTCCTCGACAGTTTGAGGGGTTTCCACTTCATCAGCGGGTAGATAATTGATCACTGGTGGCTTAGAAAGATCAACAGTAAGTGAACTAGAATCGTGATTAAATGGATGAGTAAAAATATCACGACAATAGTGATCAGAAAATTTGAGATGTATATCAACATCTTCATGATTTGATGAATCATGTAGAGGGGTCGATGAGAAACAAAATCTTTCACCCTCTAAATTTCCAAAAATGAAAGATGAGAGGTCAAGTGTATTCGGTAAGAAAGATTTGTCCTCTCTGCAATCAAATGAAGGACTGACATCATGCATGTTTTGCGAATGATCAGAAGTAGAAACATTTGTGGGTAGAATTTCACAAGAAGAATTAGAAATGGAAAAATCACAGAATATGTCAGGATAGAGCGGATGAGGTGCGGACAGAAGGAGATCACCCTTCACCACAACTTCTTCTTCAGATTCCCATACATACTCATCAAAAATGATAGCACAGGTTTCCTGCTCAACACCAATTTCATCCATAATTTTATCCTTGTGAACATCACATGTGGAATCCGAAATCGATGAACACAAGACACCAAAACCTGTAGCATCAAAGGAACAAGAGGACGAAGGTTGAGAAAACGAGATCACGTGACATCCATCAAGGTTGCAGTCCAAATCTATGCAGAAATCCATAGAAGGTGGGGTGGGAGGAGGTGACAGTTCAACAAGTTGGTTCGCAACTTCTCCTAACACATCTTGCGGAGCTAGAGTTGTTTGATGAGAAGAGGACGGAGAGTCACTCATGATAGCAACCTTCTTCGTCTTAGATTTGGAAGCTCTAAAACTGAGGTATGCTGGGAGGGGTTCGGAAGATTCTAATTTGTGTGGATTGTTAGATATTGTTAGGTATATACTTAAACCTTTCTGTGAGAAAATCCCAATCAACTTCATCTTCTGGGAATTGAAAAGTGAGATTATAGAAGCATTCCCAAAATTTTGCAACATATTCATCAAGTGCTTTGCATAATTCCAAAATTTTTTGACTAAGTGCTTTACGGTCGTAAAAGAAAAAAGCACGCCCTAACTCTCTGAATATGTGATTGAAAGAGTGTATAGAGGTTGTAGGCAATGTGAGACACCATTTCTTAACGCGCCCTTCAAAAGTATAATCAAACAGTCCACAGGAAATGTCGTCCGAGGGGACTTCATTCTTGTCACAAAAGCCTAAGGAGGAAACTTTGTGTCTTAACAAGGCTATTACAACTTCACCATCATATTTAATTTGTGACAAGTCATCAATGAAATTCTCTGACACTTCGAAATCATGAGCATGAGAAAAACATGTCAGAGTTGATATTGTGATGTAAGTCATGAATGATGTGTGAAGATTCAAAACAAACTTTGAGGGCTCATCTTATCATCTATCCTTGCTTCTAGCACCATAAATGTTGACGGTGTTGGACCTGCCAACATTCAAGGGGATCTCCCCAGTAAGAAGTCCCAACTAGACCTCAAACCGTTTGGAACAGGAGTCCCAGCAGTGGGTGGTAATGTAGTTCCTTGACCACGGTAGCGCGTAGAGGTAAGTATGATGACTTTGGTCGAAAGCAAGTGTGTGACCTTGCAGTGAGTCAAGGAAGATGCATGGGGCTTCTAACACATGGAGGGGAAAAAGAAGTGTGTCCCTTAGAAGCCTGTAATAGTACGTAGCCTGAAAGGAACACACGAACATAATGACATCACAAGATGTAATGTGGAATAATCCACAAAACAAAGTGACGGGCTAATTCAGTAACACGCCTTCAACCGGATTCATACAATTGCATACAAAATAGTTCATAAGAAAATGTGTAAGTTAAACAACATACATTGCTAAAGTAACCAAAATAGTCAAACTACAATAACAACATATGCATGAAAACGTGTTGGCTCAATTATATTATTATTAAGTGAAAGTTCCATCCATACAGGACCACCAATGTACTTTTGCATGTTATGTGCGCTTAGATCCAAGTCATCCCTAGTGCCTTCTCTCCTTAGTTGCTCCATGTACTCATCAATCTCTAGTCGGACCTGGTTCTTGTGTTTAACTTCACTCAGGGAACCGATTGACGGGATCATGTTCATTCTCACCATGACATTCAAGTTCTTGAATGACCTTTCATATGAAGACTATATGTTGCTCACGAACGGGGTGAGATGCTCATAGTTCTAGATCAACATCTAAACCTTTTCTTTATCTAGCTTGACCTGTCGCTTCATCATCTTTGGCAAGTGAAGTGAGGACCATTGGTATCGCATTGTCTAATCCTACACATTGGTGATGGCAGCATGTATGTTCCTAATAGTTTGAACAAACGCCTTGCTCTGTTGTTGCAAGCCATGCACATGGAAAATTTCTTTGTGCATGGTGACAAATTCATCATGGAGTTTTTGCATTGTGGTCTCAAGTGTTGATACCACAGCGAGTATCACTTTCCTCATCTTTTCCATTGTGCAAACTGTGCTCTGCTTTCGAGATTGTTTTGCCTCTTGTCTGGCTTCCTGTAAGTTCTTTGTCAGTTTTTCATTCTTGGCCAATAATTTTTTGACATTGGAGCTTGTTGCTCTGGCATAGGCCAAGATGGCTTCGACATGGGCGGCTAGATGCTTCCTAGTGTCTGGCACTCTCACCCTTTCCTTCATGAATACAGGTGATGCATGATCATCTGGAAAGTGCTTCCTTTTGCGCATGTACAATTTTCTTCTACAACTCATCAAATGAAAGACTGTACACATCCATGATCAAATCATCATCAAGGAGGACAACATCTCCTTGTTCACTTGGGAGTGGTTCTGACGCTAGAGGTGGTAGAGACTGAGAGGTGGCCTCGGTTGAGAGGTGGCCTCGGTTTCTCTCAGCATGAGGTTAGTGTCTTCATTTTGTGGCTCTTTCTCTAACTCCATGTCGGTCTTCTCAATCAACTTCTCAATATGTTGAGCCATTTCTTGATCCTGCATCTATTCACTGTCTACCTCAGTTATTCGTTGTTCTGACTCCTCAACCTACATGGGTATTGTTTGTTTTTTCATTATGCCTTGCCTTTCTTACTCCTCTTTTTTCTGCGTTTCTTCTTTTTCTCTTCTTCTCAGATCTTGTTCTTCCTTCAGCTTTTAGTTCTGCTAGCTGCAAGCTCTGCTTTTTCTCTTCCTCAATAACTCTGCTATCGGTGTCCTCTACTTCCTTTTTCTTCCATTTCCAAAGTTGTCTGCATGAAGGTTGAATACACTTTAACTCTACAGATTTTTTCTCCCAGTATTATGTCAATGACTTCCTCTTTCCATGATATTGTACTAGATTGATTCCTTCAGCTTTACTGATGTACTTACTGCCATGTTAGTGTATACTCCTTTTCTAGGGACAGTTGAGTGTCTCCATATATTAGAAAGTTAAATAGAACTTTATCAACTACTTCCAGTGTACTTTTTTGAAGCAGCTCTCCATGGTGCCATGGTACAATTACTGTTGGAGAGAAGTTCTTCTTGAATGTGGTACTTGTGGGATAGAAATGACACTCATGGAAAGTAAATATTAGCTCTTATAAATCTAATTTCACAGCATGACCAAGCAGCAATCAGGGCATCTAATGAGAGGTATTGCGCAATTTTTACCAACACAGGTGACTGACTAACTGTGGGAATAGCGCACTGCACAATCCCAGCATTCAGTGTGAAAGCTTAATGACTAGAACTGAGTAATGTGCAATTCAATTTGGGGAAGAGCCTGGGAAAGACTGCACATTGGGCAGTCTCAATGACCAAGTTGGGAGACTGGCTCATGGAACTTCACAGTGCACAATTGGAGCCTGGACAGGATAGCCTCTGCGTAATTCCATAAGCCAAGGCAGAGGCCTTGAGCTGTCAGATTGCGCAGTGCATTCAAGTGAATGTGAGATCCGGGCAAGGGGAGCCCAGATCTTACCAAGGGGAGTGTGCAATCAAGTAGATTTGAAGGATGGTGTGATGTTGAGTGTAGATTAATTTATTGATTATGCATGCAATTAAAACAAGTGCAGGGATCAATCAAATAGAAGGAGAATGAAGCATGTGGAAAGAGTCGTTGCAACAGCAACCATTAGTGCAAAAATAGGGTAGTGCATGCGACACTTGGGAAAGGAAATGAAAAACTTGAAACAACACTTATACAAGCTAAAACAAGTTAAAATGCTAGCATTCTCTCAAAAAAACAAGTGAAACAACACTCTCACAAGTTAAACAATCAAAGACGATAGAAAAGGCTGAAAAAGACGATAAAAAGAAAAACTCACCTGGAAAAGTGACAACGATGCTCCAATGGTTCCTTGATCTCCTCAGTCATGCTAGAGCTTGATGATCAAATATACAGATGATCTCTAGAGAAGATATTACATCTAATTGAGCAAAATTGGATTTCATGACGCACATGCCTGAGATCAAGGACAAAAGCGTCACTTGGCAGAAACTTCTAAAGATAGAATTTTTCCACCTTTGGAAAACTAATAATAGATCCCTACTTCCTAGGGATTATTTTTTTTGTTTCCAGGAAAACTTGTCATGCATTGCCCGAAGAGATTATGCAGTTCTGGGAAGGACTGTGCAACTCACTAGCTCATGCATCGGGTAGCTGCTGAGGGAAATCTTCTACGCAATTTCTGGGTTGAGTGGCTCAAGCTCCCTCTCATGATCTGTGCATTTTCCCAGCTGAAGACTGGCTATCAGCTGGCTCTGCGTGGTTTTTGACCTGAAGGCTCACTACAGGCTTAGACTGTGAAATTCCCAAGAGCAAGGTTGGTTTCCCTCAAGGATTGTGTAGTTCAGTAAGGAAATCTTGAAACCAGGTTGACACCAAATCAAGAGATCATCTTGTGGGTTAGAGAGTAAACCAAGTGAGAAAACACAAGCCAAAATGCAAAAGATAAATCTCAATGAAAGAAAAAGTACCTGGGTCAATGTGAGATGAGTTACTATGATTTTAGGAGGAAGGCTCCAAAATGAAGCATGGGAAAAATTTTGGAGGTTGATTGTAACCACTACAACATGGCCATAACCTAGGACCTTGAAGAGTCTGCGGGGATTTTCTAGCCTCATAGGCTATTATTGCAAATTTGTCAAAAATTATGGGTTCATCACCAAACCCTTAATGAGCATTCTCAAGAAAAATACATTTCTCTAAACAAACACAGCTCAACAGATCTTCCTAGATCTCAAACAAGCCATGTTCTTCACCCCTATGTTGGCACTCCAATATTTCACCAAACCATTTGTGGTCAAATGTGATGCCTCGGGAACTGACATTGGAGAAGTATTACACAAGAAGGTTGACCAGTAACCTTCACAAGCCAACAATTAAGTGGCAGGAATTTGTGTTGATATACTTATAAGAAAGATATTATGGTCATCCTACATGCAATAGACATTTGGTGACCATACTTACTTGGGAAACGTTTCCATATCTGAACTAGCCATCATAGTTTGAAGTATTTCTTGGAGTAGTGCTTATCCTCTCCGCAACAAAATAAATGGCTTACCAAAATGTTGGGATATGACTATGAGATAGTCTATAAGAAGGGTTGAGACAATGTTCTGGTTGATTCCTTATCTAAACAATTTAAGGAGGGTGATGCCCTCTTATCCCTTTATTTTTCCATACTGTCTTGGATTGAGGCATGCAACGAATGGTTTAATCATCCATATCTTTCCCAAATAATCAAAAGGTTAAAAGGGGATCCTAACCCCCCAATGGATTATACTTGGTAGGAAGATATTATTTGATATAAGGATCATGTGGTTCTCTCCCCTCACCCCCTACTCAAACCCCACATATTAGTAGAGCTACACTCCCCACATGGTTCAATCCATTCTAAATTTTAGAAAACTTATGCTTGTGCACTCCGCTCCTTCTTTTGGGTCAAGATGAAATAGGAAATTCCTACATTTGTAGTTGAATGTGACATCTACCAGCACAACAAAGGGGAAATAGTGAAAACACTAGGAACCTTACAACCCTTAATGTTGCTTTCTTCTATATGGATAGATGTCTCCATGGAATTCATTACAGGTCTCCCTAAATCAAGAAACAAGTCAGTCGTCATGGTGGTAGTTATCACCTCTCCAAATATGCCCATTTTGTGCCCTACCGTGCTTATTCACCCCAACTTTAGCGGCTCAAGTCTTCACGGATCAAATTTTCAAACTACATGACATGCTACTTATATTATGTCTGATTGAGATCCCACCTTCACTATAAAATTTTGAAGGAGCAATTCAAGCTACATGGCACATAGCTCCAAACGATTACAACATATCACCCCCAGACATAAGGTCAAACTGAAGCACTACAAAAATGTTTGGAGACCTACCTGCGGTTGATCCGAATTTAAACAGGAATGCAACAAATTACAGATATAACCATAAATACAAAGATGCAGTGGAAATAACACTTCATTTCATTAATATCAAATATTGAAATATGCTTACAAATGGAATGGAAATAAGACTAGCTCGGGTGATGGTAGCTTATCTCTAAGAAGAGATATGGTGGCTACATGCCTCTGAATTGTGTTACAATGAGGCCCAAGGGCCTATTTATTATTGAAAAACATGACAAAACCCTAAACAACCAAAACCCTAACCCCAGGAGATGTAACATCAAGAGTTTGTGGGCCTCGTTGGGGTTAGTTGGGCAGCCAACTTCCTGGCATCATAACTTGGTCATATTATCTCCATTAGGCACATACGACACCTTTTTGGAAATTCATCTCTGAGTACTACAATATTTTCCTACATCAGACCTCAAAAAAGCAACATTTAGGGGGAAAAACTGCTCTAGAAATTCAAGACCTGAAAAACTGCTAAAAATAGTAAATGTTGAAATAAACAAGGAAAAAAATGAAACTGACTAGAGGTATAGGTGCGATAGGTGGGTGGCCACAAATATACACCTAGATCATTCCTCCCCCCTTAGGAATCAATGGTCCCCGTTGCATGGAAAGCCTCCATGAGATGAGGAAATTTATGTTGAACCTGGATGTGAGCCACTTGGCTTGGTGCAAGAGTTGCCTAGCTTTGACAACCCGATATAGTTCGATCTTTTGTTGGCAACTTTTCTTTACCTATGTGTCCATAATATGATCATTTGTGGCATGTTCCATGCAATATGGGTTTAACTTTGTTGCTGTGAGTTGTTCTACAATATCTGATGTGTCCAGCAATGGTGGGAAGTATGGTCGAAGGCGATCCACATTGAACCTCGGTGCAGGCCAAGGAATGGGGGAATGTTGAGCTCAAAAGCATTGTCTAACATAGCCTTGGTAATGGTGTAAGGACCATATCGGAGTGGTCTGAGCTTCCGATGGGCTTCGGTAAGGCATTCTTTCTGCAAATGCAACCAAATTTTGTCAACCACCTGAAATTTGTGTGGCACCCGATGTTGATCATGTCATTGCTTGTACTTGGAATTTGACTTCCCTAGAATGTCGTGAACCTACTAGAAGATGTGTTGGATGCATTCAATAAATCTTGTCACTTTATCAACCTCAAATATTACATGTGTGGATTATGTCTGCATAGTTGAATGAGGCATGGCAACATCAATCGGACACAATGGTTGAAATCCTAGACCCACTTGAAAGGAACTGCGGCCAATCGAGCTATGGAGAGCTCTATTCTAATTGTGATGCACATATGGAAGACTCTCATCCCAAGTTTGAGGATGCTTGGAGTTGTACATGTGGATTATGTGCACTATCATCCTATTGACGACCTCCGTCTGGGCATTAGTCTAGGAGTGGAAGGCAGTCGATTTGGTGAGCTTGGTGTCCAATTGTGTCCAGAGGATTGACCATAATTTGCTCATGAAATTGCTATCCTGACCTGATATAATGGTCTGAGGGATCCCAAAATGTACCCATGCTCCTTCTATAGGTTTTAACCCCGTACAAAAATTACCTGCATACGAATTCTAAAACACATAAAATAAACAATGCGGGAGCATAACATATATACACAGAGATTTTCCCATGGATCCCAAAACCGGGACTACCAGATTGATTTTTCATTATTTTCCTTTCAATGTTACAATACATATTTATACATGTCGAAGCATCCAATACCATGGACCGAAATGTTGGGTGTGGAGCCTGATTATCTTCTTTATTCAAAGGTATTGCCGCATTGCACCCCAATTCGTAATGGGGCGGAAACACTGCCCGTAAAATATTCACTGTAGGGGGGGTCCCGGGGGGGGGAGGGTGCGACCTTTGGGAGCCCCCCCCTCCCTGGTGGGGGGATCGGGGGCAGCGCTCCCAAAGCTAAAAATAGATGTTAAATTGCCTTGTAAAATGTTGTAATTTCATAGTCAATCTGGGTCGTTCATTAGGCAGAGATCTGACGGTAGAAGTTATGTTTAATTTAGGGTTTTTTGCCCTAGAAGGAAACCCCGTGCTATATATGAGGGAATTTTATTGCGTCTATGCAGATCTGTATTCTGAGTGAGGAAGAGAGAGGAGATTGAGAGCAATGAGGGAATTACAGTGGAGCCAAAAGAAGTAGGTGCACTAACGTTGGATCTGTTGTAGGTTGTATCTCTCAGTTTGTTGGATAATATAAAAGGAAGGAATATATGTTTCTACGTAGACGTAGCCCAAACTGGGTGAACCACGTATATCTATGTCTCTCTTGTTTTATGTGTTTTCTGTGTTTATATTTCTACAATATTTTATGTGTTCCATTGCTCTGTAATATATAATTTTCTAACACGAAAACCATCGTGCCTAAAACCATGTGTGAAAACCATGCACAAAACCATAGGTAGGTCTGCCCACCTAATATAGGGTCCAAAAAAAATTCCCTGGGGCGCTACCCCGGACCCTGTAGAGGGGGGCTACCTGCCCCCCTCAAACCCCCTGTGACCCCCCCACTGTGCAATTGGTGCAACAAAGGGGGGGCTCCACCCCCCCTCTAACCCCTGGTTAACTAGGGGGGCTAGTCATGGAAAGAATATAACACAACCCAACACGTTCAAAGAAGATTTTAGCAGTGTCCTCTGTTGTGATACTCTTCTTGCAACCCGCCAATATAGCCATCTCAGAAAATCTATCCATGACCACAAATACAGAGTCATTACTATGTTTGGTAGAAAGGAGGTCAGACATATAGTCCATGGAGATGGATTCCTATGGCTAGATCAGAGTAGGCATAAGAGTGTATAGGCCTTGCTTCTTGATGGTTGGCTTGGCGATCGCACAGGAAATGCGGGATCTGATATATTTCCCAACATCCAGTTAGAGTTTGGGCCAATAAAATTACTTTTGTAGTACAGCCACAGTTTTCTCCACACCAAAGTATCTTGTGACCTTTTTGTAGCATCCATCGTCATTTGAATTTATTTTTAATATTATCACAAAAATAAAAAAATAAAAAATCGAATATTATGTTTAAAGTTTTGAAAAATCAAAAGAGGATTTGAAAGTCTGAAGTAGTGATTAGATTTATGCTATCAGTGGCATTCAAAGCAATATAAGGTGGGCCCGACCCATCTGCTAAAACTCGAGCGGTTTTATGAAGTGTGATCAAACAACGGCTTGAGAGGCAGGCAAAGCGCTCTACGAGGGAACAATGAGCAGGAGTTATAATTCAGGCTCAACCCCCATAGTGGACCATGAGGTCGATATGGTTGACCAAGATCTACGGCCTTTGATCGCTGTGGGAGTTCAAGCCTGATGAACCTCCCATACACTCCCTACCCCCGCAGCGAACCACCCACACCATTTCACTCCACCTCACCTCCTCCACGTCATCTGTCACTCTCATTCATTACAGTCCACCTCACCCACCGTACCCCATCACCTCATCTGCCACTCCATTAATTTGTTACATTAATTGCAGGTTTCCCTCCATTTGGCTTACCATATATAAAAGAAAAGTAAAAAATCCATTGCATTAGTCATTTTCTTTCGGTAATGAGCAGCGTACCCTCCAATTCAACGTTCGGAATCAGCAATTTTCATCTACAGACACCATGGTCAAACAAGTGGTTGAGTGTGCTTATGACCCTCATCAAATTATTTCAAAGAGGAGGTTAGAGAGTGGATATTCAGCCTTTGTGCATGAGAGTAGACTAAAGACACACCAGCAGGACCACCTACTCAAGCCACAGATTCAAACAGTGATCAACAATCACCACTCATAGTTTAATTTCTTTTACTTTATGTTATCTTATTTCCTGAGGAAAATGAGGTGCCTTTTACCCTCCAATGTAATGTTTTGAAATGACTTTTTTACTTTAGACAGTTAGAAAGTAGCTAAGTAGTTTGATAGTTTTGGTAGTTACCAACTGTCTCGTGATGTATAAAAAGAGGGAAAATTATAGAAGAAAGTCTGAATTTTGAAGAATCTGAAGACTATACTATTTTATACTTGATAGACTGGTGATTAATGAAAGAATTAGGAGTTTTCCATACAGTGTTGGGTATGATTTTGTAATTTCTTTGTTAGGTGTCATTATGTCTCTTCCTCTTTTTAAATATGGTAATGAAGCTGCAAGTCTTTTTTTGCTTATGTGAATAAAGTTAAAATTCCTTAAAAGAGTGCTCCCATATTTAAAACTCCTTTCTCTATATTTCTCCTAAGTTACAGATAATAGTTTATGTCAAACACAGCATATTGTCTTAAATTTCTCAAAATATTCTTCACACAGAATTTATATTCAGCATCACATGGCAGCTTGAGACTTTCATATCAGCTAAATATTAAGGGTTTAAGGTCAGGTCCTTCAAACCCTTCAAAAGAAGATAGATTATACAAATAAGTGACATGCATAACAAAATTTAATGTCTTAAGCACAATTTCTCCACAGCCTAGAAATTGGTTTCTTAAGGGACAACATTAATTGGCGTCGTTGTCGGGGAACGAAGGCAAGAACAATTTTCCCTGGGTTTTTAATATTTTCCTCTGGTTGTTCAGTGAGGAGGAAATATTTGGTTGTATTGAACAAGAATAACAACTCTAGCTTCAAAAAGGCCTCATACGAGGTCAGATACCTCGCAACAGAAAACTCAAGTCCTTTCGGACCCTGAGAGATTAGTTTCCAAGAGGGTTGGAAAGCCGAAAAATCCATTTACACCAAGTCCTACACTGTCTGCACCTGGCAGCAGTTCTGCACATCTTTCATCCAAACATTCACCTTTTCTTGATCAAGAATTACCTTTTACATCCACTTTATTTCAAGAACCCAACTACCAAGAACAGTCTTTAGAGTTTGTTTCTTTTTCAGTATTTAAAAATATATCTATTATAGTTGTTCAACCTAAACCTATATCTATATTACCCCCTTTTCATACTCCATTTACCCCTCAAACAGGTTCTACATCTGCTGGTACTAAGGTTTAGTAAGTTCAGGTGCAAACATGGCACACATGCATTCTTGTTGAATAGGTATGCACCTATTCAGTTTCCTCAACAATTGAATCCAATGCCTTAAGAATACCTAAAAATTCTTCCTCATTTCTTAGGAGAAGATGAACAAACAGTAGAGAAGCATATAGCACTGTTTGTAATTTTGCAGAAAATCTCAATGTTGAACACTTGGATGTTGTTTTAAGACCTTTTGTGTAATCCTTAGATGGTGAAGCAAGAAAGTGGTTTAAAGGGATTGCTAATAACTCTATTCCTACATGGGAAGAGATGGAGCACCAGTTCACCCAGAGATGGGGAGAGAAGCAAGATCATGGGTATTCACTTATAGATTTGAATTCTATTAAAACAAAATCTGATGAAAGCGTTGTTGAGCTCATCAGAAGGTTTAATAAGCTTTACAACAGTCTTTCGGTGGAGATCAAGCCCCCTCCTACTGGTACAATAATAACTTTTGCAAGGGCATTTGAATCAAATTTTGGATTTACATTGAGGGAGAGAATATCCACAACCCTTGATCAGATTCAAGCTGATGCTCTAGAAATAGAAGCAAATCTAGTGGTTGCAGACAAAGCACCAAAGGCATAGCCTACCCAAGATAAGGGAAAGGCCAAAGAGGAATCCTCTCAAAGTCAAACATTAGAGGATGTGAACAATGTGATTAAAAATTTGCCTAGCAAATTGATTAAATTGAAATTGGAGAGTAAAAATTCTCAAAGGCAAGTACAGCAAAACAGAAATCTTAATCCCCAATATAGAAGACAACCTCTGTAGATTTTGTAGAAGGAAAGAAAAGACCAATATCAGGTTCAAGCACCGCTTTACTTAGAGGCAAATCCTGGTGAAGTATCAAAAGAGCATTCTAAAGATCATGATGATCATATTTCCACATTGTATGCAAGAGATGAAGATGAACTAGATGTTTAAGGAGAAGAATACACTGAAATAGATGCCACTTATGATGAAAATGAAATTGATGAATACTAGAAGCAATTTACTGATTTTATGTAGGCATAATTGCATAAGAAATGTGGCTTGAGATCAAGAAAAAGATATAGAGTTCAAGAAAATGAAGGTGAGCAACAAGTTCTTGCTCCCTTACAAAAGGTGACTCCACAGGAAGCACGGGCTGCAAAACAGTGAAATAAAGGAAAGCAACAGTAGAATACAAATAGCAAAGCTCAGATACATCAAGGTGAGTCTTCCCAGGATAAAACTGATAAAATTCCTTTAGAAAAAATCATTTCCATTCTAGAAGAGATTCCAGTTATGAGGAAAAGTGAAGAAGAAATAGAAAAAAAATACCAAACAGGTTCATGCATTTAGTCTCACTAAAAAATTGAAAAAAATTAAAATTCAGGGGCCTCTCACAGAGTTGGTCAAGACACCAGTTTATAAAAGGGAGATTGTTGAGTTTATCAACTTGTCCCAAAATGTGAATATAAATGACACTGTGAATCTATAAGAAGATAAACCAGTAGTTGTTTTTGGCCCACATGTGGAGGAGGTAGATTCTTCAACACCTCCTTTCTACATTTCTTTATTGATTCATGACTTCCTCTTGCATAATTGTATGCTCGATTCTTGAGCTTCACACAACCTTATGCCACTATTAGTAATGAAACAGTTGAATTTAAAAGTTACTAAGCCTTACAGAGACCTATATTCCTTTGATTCAAATAAATTCAAGTGTCTCAGTGTCATTAAGGATATGGTGGTGTCATTCGGCCATATCCCAACTAGAAGCTTAGTAATGGATGTATTAGTAGCAGATATCCCTACTAGGTTTGGAATGTTGCTATCTAGGTCATGGGGGGCCAAATTGGGGGGATTCCTGAAGTTGGATTTTACTCATGCTATCATACTAGTTTTTGGTGGAGAGGAGAGAAGGTTGTACAGAGAAACAAGGTTTGTTAAAACAATTACAAAGAACGGAGCAAGTAATTCACCTGTGTACAGCCAAGAAAAATATGACTTTTCTTGTTTCATGCTGCATGACAATGCAGAATTGGCTGAAGATAATCAAAGGCAACTCACTTCAGCATGTGTAAATACAGAGCTGCAAACAGAAGGGGTATGGAAGTGCTTCTTTGATGGTGCCTACTCTAAGGAAGGAACAGGTGTTGGTTTTCTATTAATTACACCTGGAGGTAACATGATCCCATTTTCTTTTAAATTAGAGTTTGAAGCAACTAACAATGTGGCAGAATATGAATCCTTAATCATTGCTCTTCAAACAACAAAACAAATGGGGGTTTAGTCTATTTATGTTTTTGGAGATTCAGAATTGATTATAAAGCAAATTAAAAATCATTGTCAAACAAAACACCCTAGGCTTAGGGAATATAGAAATGAAGTTTGGGATTTAGTCGAGAATTTATTTGAAGCTTTCAACATACAGTTCATTCCAAGAGATGGGAACAGGTTAGCAGACTCCTTGGCTGTGGAAGCCAGTACCTTTAGACCTCCTATAAATCCAAGACTGAGATATGAGGTTGAAATGAAGCACAGACCATCTGTTCCAAATAACATAAAACACTAGCAAGTTTTTGAGGATGATCAGCAGATTAAAGAATTCTTGACAATGATTGAAGACTTTCAAGGCACCGAAATTGATCAAGATGGGGATGAAGTAACAGAAGGTGCAAAAGTAAGTGATTTTAAAAATTCTATAGTTAATCATAAAATTATTCAATTGAAAGATAATATTCTACCAAGAGGACTTGTCCCTCTTGAATGAATTTTTAATTATAATGTTGTAGATATTAGTTCAGAAAAAGTTTCACAGGATGAACAAATCCAATATTACAACATTGGAACCTAGAAGGAGCCCAAGTTAGTCAAATTGTTTAAGGGAGTTCCATTTAATTATTAAGAAAGGTATATTGAGATTTTCAAGAAGTACACTGATGTTTTTGCTTAGTCCTATGAGGATCTCAAGACATATGATGTGAACATCATTCAGCACAAGATTCCCCTGAAAGAAGGGATTAAACCATTTAAGAAGAAACTCAGGTAGATCAACCCTTTGTTTTTTCCATCGATTGAAAAATAAGTTACGAAGCTTCTTGATGCCAAGATAATAGTTCCACTCTGATACTCTAACTGGGTGGCCAATTTAGTACCTATAAGGAAGAAAAATGGATAAATAAGGTTATGTGTGGATTTTAGAAATTTGAACAGAGCCTCCTTAAAAGATAATTATCCATTACCTAAAATGGATCATGTGCTGTAGAAGGTAACTGGATCATTTAGAATGTCAATGCTTGATGGGTTCTCTAGATATAATCAGGTGGTTGTTGATAAAGAAGATCAAAAGAAGACTGCATTAACAACTCCTTGGGGAACCTTCGTATGCTCAAATGCCCTTTGGGTTAATGAATGCAAGTGGAACATTACAGAGGGCTATGGGCATTGCAATTGTGGGTGATAAGTTTGTAGTGATATACTTTGATGATATCACTATTGTCTCTAAGTCAGATGAGGAGCATTTGGAACATCTTAAAAATACTTTCGAGAATTGCAGAAAATATGGGCTTTCTTTTAATCCTAAGAAGTCTATTTTTTCTCTAGAAGAAGGAAAATTGTTGGGGCACATTGTTTTGAGAGGTGGAGTAAAGATAGATCCAGCAAGGGTGCAAGCTGTACAAAAAATACCCCTGCCCAGAAGTAAGAAAGACATTCAAAAATTTCTGGGAAAAATAAATTTTTTAAGGAGATTTGTGTCCAATTATGCTGAAATTGTGAAAGAGATTACTAATATGTTGAAGAAGGAAAATGAAGTACATTGGACCAAGGAGGCCAGGGACTCATTTTCCAAGATCAAAGAAGCATTACAAGAAGCTCTAGTTTTGATTAGCCCTAATTATCAAAATCCCTTTCAAATATTTTCATTTGCATCACCCAATTCAATAGTTGTTGTTTTGTTACAAAAAAATGATGAAGGAAAAGAGCAGCCAGTTGCTTTCTTTAGTAAGGTTCTCAGAGATGCTAAACTCAAATACAATATTCTTGAAAAGAAGTTATATGCCCTGGTAAGGACCCTAAAAGCCTTCAGGACTTATGTTATACAGTCACATATCATTGCTTATGTTCCAAATGTTGCAGTGAAGGATGTCTTAGTCCAGAGTGATGTGGAAGGTAAAAGAGGAAAATGGATAGCTAAGATCCAAGAATATGACCTAGACATAAAGCCAACCAAACTAGTGAAAGGGTAGGGATTGGCGAAGATGTTGACAGATTCAAACTTTCAGGCATTGGGAATCAACTTGTTAACACCTGTAAATGAAGAAATAATTAAAGAGGGTGAAGAAAAATCAAATCTAGGTATGAAGATCCGATATAATTTTTTATGCTCAGAATGGTATAAGCACATAGTTCATTATTTATGTTTTCTTTCTTGTCCCCATTCATTGGATAAAACAAGATATAGAGCATTAAAAATCAAGGCACAACCATATGTGATTGTGCAGGGAAAATTGTATTAGAAAGATCCTGTGGGAATTTTATTGCTATGTTTGACAAAAGATGAATCTACAGAGACAATTAAGAATTATCATGAAAGGTTATTTGGTGGACATTACAGTTGGAAGGTTGCTGCACACAAGATTCTCCAAGCAAGCTTTTATTGGCCCACCTTATTTGGTGATATATATAAGTTTGTCAGAAGTTGTTAGAAGTGTCAGATTTTTGCTGAGAAAAAGAGGTTAGCCCCATTGCCATTGATCCCAGTCCTCATAGAAGAACCATTCAGACAATGGGGGCTAGACTTCGTTGGAGAAATTAATCCACCTTCGAGTGGATAGAACAAATGGGCTCTTATAGCCACTGATTATTTCACCAAGTAGGTAGAAGCAATACCTACTAAAAAGGCAAATGACCAAGTGGTGATGAAGTTTTTAGAGAAAAAAAATTTCAGCAGATTTGGGTGCCTGTCAAAATCATAAATGGTAATGCTCAAGTGTTCAAATCAATTAAGTTTGTTGCTTTTTTTCAGAAATATAATGTCATTTTATCTCATTCAACATCTTATCATCCTCAGGGGAATGAATTGGTTGAATCCACCAACAAAACATTGATGAAAACTCATTAAAAAACTATTGCAAAGAATCAAAAAGACTGGGATTCAAAATTAAAGTTTTCTCTTTGGGTTGTCCGAGTGACTACAAAAAGGTCTACTGGCAAATCACCTTTCCAATTAGTATATGGAACTCAAGCTTTGTTTCCTAGTCAGCTTGTAAACCCTGTGATTGCAATGTTTCAGGAGGCAAAAGAAGAACCAAATGCTCTAATAAGAAGAATGCATAAGGTAGTGGAGTTAAATGAAAGCAGAGATAAGGTAAGAGATAATTTGATTATGTATCAATCAAAAATGAAGGGTAAATTTGATAGAAAAGCTAAAGAAATTGATTTTAAAGTTGGAGACCTGGTGTTAAGGTGGGATACTAGGAGAGAGGACAAGGGAAAACATGGGAAGTTTGATCCTCTCTAGTATGGCCCATTCAGGATTATAGAAGTAAGGGCAAATAATACATTCTTCCTGGAGAATCTTGATGGTGAAACTTTACAGCTGCCTGTCAATGGGCAGTACCTCAAACATTATTTCCAATTCTGAATCATGAATACCTTGTCATTGTAGATACCGGAGTGAATTCATTATATAGTTTCCATAGAACTAAATTTGGCAAATCTATATGACTCCATGCCTGAGGTGAAGGCACTAATCTACGGTTCTTAGTGCTTCTATGGTAAAAGCACTATCCCCAGGTGGAGCCAGATGTTGTAGCATCCATTGTCATTTGAATTTTATTTTTAATATTATCACAAAAATCAAAAAAATCAAATATTATGTTTAAAGTTTTGAAAAATCAAAAGAGAATTTGAAAGTCCAAAGTAGTGATTTGATTTCTACTATCGGAAACATTCAAAGCAATATAAGGGTGGCCTAACCCATCTGCTAAAACTCGAGCGGTTTTACGAAGTGTGATCAAACGATGGATTGAGAGGCGAGCAAAGTGCTCTACGGGGGAACATTAAGCATGAGTTATAATTCAGGCTCAACCCGCGTAGTTGACCATGACGTCGATATGGTTGACCAAGATCTACAGCCTTTGATTGTTGTGGGGGTTCCAGCCTGATGAACCTCTCGTACACTCCCTACCCCCGCAGTGGGCCACCCACACTATTTCACTCCACCTCACCTCCTCCACGTCATCCGTCACTCTCATTCATTACCGTCAACCTCACCCACCGTACCCCGTCACCTCATCTGCCACTCCATTAATTTGTTACATTAATTGCAGGTTTCCCTCCATTTGGCTTACCATATATAAAAGAAAAGTAAAAAATTCGTTGCATTAGTCATTTGCTTTCGGTAACGAGCACCCTACCCTCCAGTTTAGCATTATGAATCAGCAATTGTCATCTACAGACACCATGGCAAAACAAGTGGTTGAGTGGGATTATGACCCTCATCAAATTATTTCAAAGAGGGGGTTAGAGAATGGATATTCAGCCTTTGTGCATGAGAGCATACCAAAGACACACCAGCAAGACCACCTACTCAAGCCATAGATTCAAACAACGATCAGCAATCACCAATCATAGTTTAATTTCTTTTACTTTATGTTATCTTATTTCCTGAGGAAAATGAGGTACCTTTTACCCTCCAATGTAATGTTTTGAAATGACTTTTTACTTTAGACAGTTAGAAAGTAGTTGAGTAGTTTGACAGTTTTGGTAGTTACCAACTATCTCGTGATGTATAAAAAGAGGGAAAATTATAGAAGAAAGTATGGATTTGAAGAATCTCAAGACTATACTATTTTGTACTTGATACACTGGTGATTAATGAAAGAATCGGGAGTTTTCCATACAATGTTGGGTATGATTTTGTAATTTCTTTGTTATGTGTCATTATGTATCTTCCTCTCTTTAAATATGGTAATGAAGCTGCAAGTCTTTGTTTTCTTATGTGAATCAAGTTAAAATTCCTTAAAAGAGTTCTCCCATATTTAAAACTCCTTTCTCTATATTTCTTATAAGTTACAGATAATAGTTTCTATCGAACACAGCGTATTGTCTTTAATTCCTCAAAATATTCTTCACACAGCATTTATATCTGGCATCACATGGCATCTTGAGACTTTCATATCAGCTAAATATTAATGGTTTAAGGTTAGGTCCTTCAGACCCTTCAAAAGAAGATACAGTATACAAATAATTGACATGCGTAACAAAATTTAATGTCTTAAGCACAATTTCTCCACAGCCTAGAAATTGGTTTCTTAAGGGACAACAGACCTGACTGTAGTGCACCTCCCAAATAAGCTTGGTATGCTCGCTTGAAGGAACACAAAGGTGGACCAGGTAGCATAGTAATGCGTCATAGAGATAGAAATCAGGAATTGCTTTCCAACTACTAGCATATGGTATATCAAGGTGAAATCTAGATCATTTTTGTATAGTTGTGGCCATCCAGAGGTCTCGTGACCACAAGAGTTGAGAATAGTAGTCAGTGCTGCAACTGGGGGTCGATTGAGGTAGTCTACAGCATGGTTGGTGCTACACTTTTTGTATTTAATGTTCAAGTGGAGTTGTTGCAGATATGTAGACCACTTCTGATGGCGATCATTCTGCAACTTCCCCTGTGTCTATATAAACTGAAGAGGTCGATGATTGGTGTGGATGACCGTCTCCTTATCTAGAATGTAGTGCTTCCATTGTTGGCAAGCCTACATGATGGAATACATCTCTTTATCATAGGTGGGGTACCTCCTAATTGTATCGAAAAGTGACTCACTATGATAGGCCACTGAATGCCCGTGTTAGGTGAGGATTGCACCAATAGCATACTCTGAGGTGTTCATCTCGATTTCAAATGGTTGTTGCAGGTCTGGCAGTGTGAGTACTGGTGCATAGCAGAGTCAGTGCTTCAACTCAACAAACACTTTCTATTGGGACTCGGACTAGGAAAAAATTTCTTTCACCCGGCCCTTAGTAATTTGACTCAAAGGCCAAGTGATATGGGAGAATCCCAACACGAACCTTCGATAGAAATTTGGAAGGCCCAAAAATTTGTGAAGCTCCATTAGAGTGGTCGGGGCTGGCCAATCCTAAATTACTTGGATCTTGGTCGAGTCCACATCCATGCCACACTCATTGTTAACGGGAAAAGTGTCTATTCAGAACGACCCTATCCCACTGAGGTGTGACAGTGACCTCAGAAACAAACAGGGAAAACTACTCTTGTATTCTCCTTTATGAACTATAAACGAAGAGGAATAGGATGAACCAACCTATGTCTTGCGCTAGTCCTTTGACCCAATCTCTCTCCTCTTTGACAGCTTCCAGCTACCTGCTCCCTTACTTGCCCAGCTTCACCAAGTTCCTGTAAGATCACAGAAGAAAGAAACTACACAAAGACATGGATTTATGTTCATAAATAGCTTAGGATCAGATTTAAGCTAAACATACAAATATAACAAACATCAATGATATACAAGCATGTAGGAGAAACTCAAATAGTTTTATTGATAAAACAAGAAGATCCAGGAGGAGTTACAACCGATGATTCCTGATCCAGCATCAACCTCCCAGCATGGAATCCCCTCTTCACCTCCAACAAAGCATAAATCACCCAATACTCTGATATCTATCTCAAAACCAACAGCAATTCTCTGCAATGTACAAAATTCCAGCCCCTGGATCTCTTGGTGAGGGATCCATATATAGATGTATGCAAAGAGGATGAGTCAGCTCATGAATTGATTAGTGGCTTCCCTCTGTCAGTTCTTGCTTCCACTTGGAGACTGAGAGCCTCTTACTCATCACTAGTCGAATTCAGTGAGGCAAGTGTCATTGGAGAAGATTCTGGAAGCTTCCATTATCTCTCCACCTCGTGGAATGACTCTGCCACTTGTCATTTCCCGCTCAACGCACCCTGGTAGTGCATTCAAGTGCATTGCAACGCACCTAGCCAGTGTATTTGGGTGCTTTGCAACGCAGCTAGCTAGTGGAGCAGCTGAAATGATCCTGATTTGACTAGTTCTGAGCAGTTTCTGGTGGAGAACTTCTGGGAGAAGCTGTAATTTGTTGACCTTGTTTCTTTAGGAGCTGGAACAACACTTTTAGGGACTTAGGATCCCTTGGTTTATGGACATTTCATGCTTAGAGCTGTAAGGCACAAAAATGTCTATAACACTCATCTATGATGTAACCCAAGTATTGGACCTGGCTCATGCCAAAGATGCATTTCTCCAAGTTGGAACACAGTTTGTGTTACCGAAGGGTTTGAAGGGATTTTCGAATGTGTTGCAAGTGCTTCCCAACTCTTGCTGACAATGAGGATGTCATCTAGATAAACCACCACGAACGAGTTGGTCAAGGGCCACAATATGTCATCCATTAGCCTCATAAAATTAGCAGGGGCATTTGTCAACCCAAAAGGCATAACCAACCATTCAAAAAGGCCTTCTTTAGAATTAAAGGTGGTCTTCCATACATCTATGGGCTCTATTGGAACCTGGTGATAACCAAACTTCAGATTGATCTTGCTTAAATACTTGGCCCCCTTGAGTTGGTCCAGCTAGTCATCAATCCATGGGATTTGATACCTGTTTCTAACAGTGATTTTGTTTAGTGCCTGATAATCAATGCAAAGCCTCCAAGTCCCATCCTTATTCTGTACAAGTACAATCGAGCTCCCACAAGGTAAGGAACTCGGTTGGATGTGCCCTTTTTGCAGAAACTCTTGGATTTACCACTAATCTCTTCATTTTCCATAATGGAGCGGTGATATATCAGCCCATTGGGTAGAGGTGCTCTGGGAGTCAGATAGATTGAATTCTTGACCTAACAATGTAAGGGTACCCTGTGGGTGAGGAGAATATGTCCTTGTATTCTTCCACGACCATATCCACTAGCTTCTACTGCTTGGAGGAACCCTTTCCAGGGGCCATGGATGTGGCTACGGCCTTCCCCTTACTTTGAGAGTGAATCAGAAAGAAAACAAATTTCTGAGTCTGGGAGATGACCTTACTACATTGCTTAGCACATATCAAAGAGATGGCGATAAGTGGGGCCACCTACGGTATCCTGTATAACTTAGTACCCAAATAAATAATAATAGAGTGAGTTTTAGATTCATATATAGCACGTCGCTTTCATATGTATGGTTTTCCTAATAATATATCAAAAACTTCAAGAGGAGAAACATCACATAGTACCTCATCCATGAAGGGTTTGAAGTTTTAGGGAAGGCGAAACTTCTCGCCGACGCATAGATCTCGTCCTTGGTGAAGCCACCTGATTATGTACAACTTCCGATGTGTTGTAGTCAGTAGGCCCAGCCACTTCATGACCTCTAATGAAATGAGGTTCTTTTCGCTCCCGCTGTCGACAATGAATTGCAGCAGAGAACCCTTCACCCACATTTATGAGTGGAATAGGCACTCCCCCTCTTCTGGATCTTCAGGCTCAATCTTCTAGATCTTTGTGGTGGCCATAGAGGCACTAGGATCTGTGTTAATGATCTGATTACCTTTATCATTCCCCTTGTCAGGTTCTGATTCAGAGTCAGAACATGCGTCGAACTCAGAAGCCTTCATCTCAGCCACCAGTGACTGCTTGGCCCGACACTCACTTGTGTTGTGAGTGGAGCTCTTATGGAACTCACACCACTTTCCCATGTCCTTTGTCTTTGTGGTGTTGTTCTTTTCTTGCAACTTCAGAGGGTTATCTTGGGCTACTCTGCCTTGGCTTTTCCCTTTGCTCTGCGGTTTGGGGGTGCCTTTGCCTTGCTTTGAATTCGCAGATCCAAAGTCTCACTTTTTTATTCAAGCTTCTAGTCAATCTTGATTGTGTATTGGTACGCCATGCCGAGTGAGGAGATGTCTAGGAACTCCATCTCATCCTAGATGTACCTGTGTAGGCAATCACAGTACTTGAGTACCAAATTTTTCTTAGAATCCTTGATACCCAACTTTGTGCGAAGGGTATCAAAAAAATTGGTAAACTCCAGCATGCCCTGGTCCCTTCCCTCTCGCAGTGTGGTCCACTTTATATATTTATCCTCATAGCTCCTGACAGGGTAGTACTACTCCTTGTTGGCATCCCGGAATGAATCCCAAGTGGGTACGAGCAAAAATAGTGAGGGCGTACTTTCATCCTTTTTCTCATAGTAGGTTTCCCACCAGTACTTGACGTGGGGGGCAGCTTTGAGAAGAGAAAAAGTAATCTTTTATCTGCTGGAAAAATCATGAATAGAAAAATACCCTTCTAGCATATTTAACCATTTATCTACAGAATCCGCATTTATCTGGCCCTCAAATATAGGAATGTCAAAGTTAACTTGTACCTTAAAGGGTGTGGCACTTCTAGAGTAGCTACTGGATATAGATGTGTTGCCCTTGGGTAGCTGCTAAAGGATCTGGGAAAAGTTGTCCATCATCATGTTCCTCTGTCGCTTCAGGGATTCTTCGAGCAAGATTTTGAAAGGATCTCCCAGCCCTCATCTTTCTTCTCTTCTTCCAAGGGAGGTTGTCGAGATTTGCAAGGATAGTCTTGCAAAGGTTCAACCAATTCTGGCCCTTGTTGAGTTGTGTTATATTCTTTCCATGACTAGCCCACGTAGTTAACCCGGGGGTTAGAGGGGGGACATGGCCCCCCTTCGTTGCACCTATTGCATCACGAGGGAGTCACAGGGGGTTTGAGGGGTGCAGGTAACCCCCCTCTATGGGGTTCGGGGCAGTGCCCCAGAAAATTTTGTTTTCTGGACCCTATGTTAGGTTGGGCAAACCTACCTATGGTTTTGTGCATGATTTTCGCACATGGTTTTGGATGCGATGGTTTTCGGTCCATGGTTTTGGACGTGATGGTTTTCGGTCCATGGTATTGGATGCTTCGGCATGTATAAATATGTATTGTAACATTGAAAGGAACATAATGAAAAATCAAGCTGGTAGTCCGGTTTTGGGATCCAGGGGAAAATCTCTGTTTTTATGTGTTTTATGTGTTATGCTCTTGCATTGTTTATTTTCTGTGTTTTAGAATTCATATGCAGGTAATTTATGTATGGGTTAAAACCTACATTTGGTATCAGAGTTGTTTTGGCTTCAAGGGGACGGCTTTGTTACTGAGGGGTTTCGCTCGGGCCTATGGTAGACCCTATTTCCTGTGGTAGACCCTGTTCAGTGGGAGATCTGCGAGATCGATTCTAGTGGTGAAAGAAGATGACAAGAAGTGGAAAGATAGAGATCGAGAAATTTAATGGTCAGAGTTTTGAGTTGTGGAAACTCAAGATGGAGGATCTGTTGGTGGATAAATATCAGTGGATCATGGTAGATCTGGGTACTAAACCAACAGGAGTGTCCAATGAAGAATGGAAGAAGTTGGATCAGAAGGCAAAGAGCACAATACGATTGTGTGTCTCAGATTCAGTATTTCTGAATGTATTAGGGGAAGCTACAGCGAATGATTTATGGGACAAGTTAGGGACTTTGTACCAATCTAAGTCTCTGGTGAATAAATTGTTCCTGCAGAAAAAGCTGTATAACCTGAGGATGAAAGATGGAGACTCGGTGATAGAGCATCTTAACGCATTTAATACTGTGGTAAGTCAGTTATTATCTATTGATATTAAAATTTCAGATGAAGATAAGTGCATCAGTTTGTTGTGTTCTCTACCAGATTCTTGGGATAGTATGGTTATTGCAATAGGTAGCAATGCAACTGCCGTGTAGTTTGATGAGATAGCCTCATCCTTGTTGACGGAGGAGATGAGATGGAAAAATATGGAGATCCAAAATGATGATGCCTTGTCTATACAAGGACGGCCCCAGAACATAAACAAAAATAAGTCATCGAGTGGGAGATCTCAATCTAGAGGGATATCTAAATCTCCAGGAAAACCTGTAAAGGTGGTGTGCTAGAAATGCGTAAAGGAAGGGCACTACAAAAGGGATTGTAAATCTAAATCTCCCGACCAAGGAAAGGGATCTGATGATGCTCCTTCGGCAAAGGTGAAAACCACCTCAAATGAAGGTGGGGATGTGTACTTGGCTTCTTCAAGTATACATGTAGATCATGAGGCATGGTTGATTGACTCAGGTACATCCTTTCACTTCACTCCCCATAGAGAGTGGTTTTGCAAGTATGAGAAATACGATGGTGGTGATGTCTTCTTAGGGGATGATAGGAAGGCTAGAATCTTTGGTCATGGAAAGTAAAGTTGAATTTACAAGGTAGAAGGGTTAGAACACTTCCGGGTGTTCTGCATATTCTTACATTGGCCAGAAATCTAATTTCTATAAGCAAGCTGGATGATGCAGGTTTAAAAACAACGTTCGAGAAGGATACCTACAAGATGGTTCGGGGAGCACTGGTATTGATGTGGGGAGTTCGGATTGGAACTCTGTACAAGCTGCAAGGTAGCACTGTTGTTGATGGGTACAATGTTGAAAATGGCAACAAGAAATTGCTAAAAATAGAAGTGCTAAAAATATCACTACTAAAAATAGCAATTTAGGTATCAGTGCTAGATTGGGCAACAGGGAATGAAAAATGTAAGTGCTAAAAATAGAAGTTCTATTTTTAGTAGTTCTTGTTGGATTCCTATTTTTAGGCAGTCCCTGGTCTAAAATAGGAAGTAAAATTCGAATTTGGTCTTACCAGCAGTTTGAATATTAATTAATTAATTCAGTTTGAGTTAATTAGTTAAGAAAAATCAAACTTGAAGTCTTTGTGAGAACATGCAATAATTTCTCCACCGATTGGGGAATGTGTACTTGATTTGCTCCACTGATTGAGGAATTAAGGATGATTTCTATATTAAGAGGATCAGTTGATTTAGTTTAACTTAGTCAAGTCCAGTTAAATTAATTTAACAAGTTGTTAAATTAATGAGATTCAATTTGTTGATGCTTGCATGCATGTGACAACTGGTATTTTCATATAACTGAGTATTCACTCATGGATAACTGATGTATGGCAGTTCAGACAGAAACCTAGTTGAGATCAAATGAGGGACAGTTTACTATCAGTTGCTATGATATTCTTAGTGAATATTCCTTGCATGAGGAAGGAATATTATTCCTTCTAGTAATGCGTAGTTGGACCTGAGGTGACAGCAGGTATGATTTGGCCAATTCACACATGTTATGTAATTGGAGCCCAATCAAAACTGCGCAAGGAAATAGGGGCTTGGAGGACTTGTGGAGCCTATATATACAGGCCTAGATAGTCCATGAGGTACATCATCAAAGTACAGAGACAGCAGGATAGCTTTTGAGCTGATTCTTTTTGTATGTTGTTGAGGATTTCCACTTGATTGATAATACAGAGATGGGGTTTTAGGCTGGTGCTTTTCCCGGATAAATTCTTCTGTGTTATGTGTGATTGATTCCTTCTTATTAGTTATAAGTGTTCATGCTTGATGTTGTTCATGGTTGTTTAGCTTCCGCAAAGTTTATGGTAGATGTAGATCTAGTATTATGCTTTAGTACATTGCATATATCAGTTTGATCTGCAGGTGAAATTTCTACATGATATTAGTGAGCTAGCTGATTTGTAGAGAAAATTCTACATGGTATCGGAGCACAGGTGATCAAGGAAGAAAAGTATACAAGAAGGAATTTGAAGTTTATTATTCGGGATATAGATCTCATTTTTCTAAAACAATGTAGAGATGAAATTCAATTAACTATTAATAGATCCATAATTTCACGCTTTCTCTTCTCAAAATACAATCACATTGCCCTGCTGATGGACTCACTAAGCTAGTCCGAAACGTTGGTTTCAAAAAATGTTCACAGGTTTTTCCACAAACAAAAATAAATTCTACCAACCTGTATGGACTCTCTCTTTAACACCATTAAGTCCCACCATGGAAGGGACATAATGAACAATGCTCTAAATTTTGAGAAGATGAGAATTTCCAGAGCTAGAAACCTATCAAATCTCATTTTTCTAAAATAATGTAGAGATGAAATTCAATTAACTATTAATAGCTCCAAAATTTCATGCTCTCTCTTCTCAAAATACAAATCACATTGCCCTGATGATGGACTCACTAAGCTAGTCCGAAACGTTGGTTTCAAAAACTGTTCACAGGTTTTTCCACAAACAAAAATAAATTCTACCAACCTGTATGGACTCTCTCTTTAACACCATTAAGTCCCACCATGGAAGGGACATAATGAAAAATGCTCTAAATTTTGAGAAGATGAGAATTTCCAGAGCTAGAAACCTACAAATCTCATTTTTCTAAAACAATGTAGAGATTAAATTCAATTAACTATTAATAGCTCCATAATTTCATGCTCTCTCTTCTCAAAATACAAATCACATTGCCCTGATGATGAACTCACTAAGCTAGTCCGAAATGTTGGTTTCAAAAACTGTTCACAGGTTTTTCCACAAACAAAAATAAATTCTACCAACCTATATGGACTCTCTCTTTAACACCATTAAGTCCCACCATGGAAGGGACATAATGAACAATGCTCTAAATTTTGAGAAGATGAGAATTTCCAGAGCTAGAAACCTATAAAATCTCATTTTTCTAAAACAATGTAGAGATGAAATTCAATTAACTATTAATAGCTCCATAATTTCACTCTCTCTCTTCTCAAAATACAAATCACCTTTCCTTGATGATGGACTCACTAAGCTAGTCCGAAACGTTGGTTTCAAAAATTGTTCACAGGTTTTTCCACAAACAAAAATAAAATCTCAAGTTCTAATCACATCTATTTCACTGATGGCATTCTATGGTTTGAGGCTTGAGTATGCCCTTGATGGTAGCTCAAACTATATAGCTTGGAAGGATCGCATGGAGGCAGTATTAGAAGATAAAATCCTTAAGGACTTCATTGATAAAGAAGTCCCTAAGCCTACTGATGCTACTCAACTGGCAGAATGGAAGAAGTGTGTGGCTAGAGCTAGGAAAATTCTCTTGGAGGGAGTGTGAGATCACATTGTCTCAAGCCTCCATGGGAAGGAGACTCTATTTGCAATGTGGAAAACATTGAAAGATTTATATCAGAATAGCAGTGATCAGAGGAAGCTAGCAGTGAAGGACAAACTTCGAAAGATCAAGTGTGAAAAGGATGAGACAATCTCTATGTATCTGACCAAGCTCATCACATGCAGGGATGAGCTTGCAAGTGTAGGGGTCATGACATTTGATGATGATATGGTGAGTCTAGCACTCCTTGGCCTTCCTAAGAGTTGGCATAGCTACCAGGACTTGGTTAATGGAAGGGAGAAACTGCCAGATTGGGAACGACTATGGTTGGATTTGATGCAGGAGGAGATCAGACGGAGCACCAGAGATGGTTCTTCATCCATGGAGGATGAGGAGAAATGTGCCTTAGCGAGTAAGGCAAAGAAGGGGAAGGAGAAGGTTAATCTTTCTGAATCCAGTTCTTCCAATGGTGGGAAGAAGGTTGACAAATCAAAAGTGCGATGCTTTCATTGTCATGAGGTGGGCCATTATCCTGTAAATTGTCCACAGAGGAAATCCAAGAAGGGATCTGGGGAAGGATCTGAAGGTGAGGCACTTGCTTCACAATTTGAGTTGGATTTCACACTCTTCGCATGCATGGTTTCATCCATGGTGGGAAGTGGTTGGTTTCTTGACAGTGGAGCTTCTTTCCACATGACCGGCGATAAGAGTTTGTTTAATACTTTGGACGAGAAAGATCTCCAGATGGGTAATGATGAGAAGTATAGTGTCTCAGGTGTAGGCACGGTTATTTTTCAGAGGGAGAATGGAGCTCGCCTTACCTTGACCGATGTCAAGTATGTACCAGGACTGAAGAGAAACTTGGTGTCGATCACGATGCTGGAAGACAGAAGCTATGATGTAGTCTTTAGTAAGGGAAAGTTTTTCCTTAGACACATCATCACTAGACAGGTGAAGCGGATCAGTTCACGGGTCAAGAACATGTATTCTCTTGAGGTTCAAGATGCATGCAAAGCGTTGAGAAGCAAGGCAACTGATGGAGACTTGGTGGTTGAGAGGGAGAGTAAATTACCTCTCAACATGCAACGCCAGAAGAAGTCTTAGATGATTATGGAGGAGCCACGATTGGTGCAGCAACTTAAGGAGGTTGTGGAGCAGCCACAACAGGGGAAGCTAAGTGGAGATCGAGTAGAGACATCTACTCATGTAGAGACCTCCAGTAGGGGGAAACTTCGAGCCAGGTGGGCAGAGGGATCACATGCAGCCATACCTCTAGGTAGGAGGTGGGGCGATGTAGAGTGATCGTCCCAAGGAGGAGGGGTAGGATCCTTGAGGTACTAAACATTTTGGATGAGACCTTGCTACGGGAGCCCCGATGTGGAGTGGTAGGAACTCACTGATTGGGTAGAGACAGATGCGGATGGAGCGGCAGAGAGAGCTACAGTGCAGGGAATCCCAAGACAGCACAAAGCATGCAGGTTGCAGCAATGCGAGAGGCACAAGTGTGTTGCACAGTGCAAGGTAGCACAAAGAAGGGTGCAACAATGTGAGATGCATGGAGATGTTGTAGTAGCACAGAGTTTAGAGAGGGAGCACTTATCAGCAACAGGTAGAGCTTCAACATCAGAGTATGTTTCTAGCCCAACAGAGAGGTCAGTTTGGAGTTTTTTTGTTCTGAGAGTTGCTAGAGCAACCACACTTGGTAGAAGTGTTGCGTGCAGAACATTCCGAAGGTACAGGATTGAGTTCGAGAGGAAGCCTTTCTTGTTGAGAGGGAGTGTTGAAAATGGCAACAAGAAATTGCTAAAAATATCACTGCTAAAAATAGCAGTTGGGTATCAGTGCTGGATTGGGCAACAGGGAATGAAAAATGTAAGTGCTAAAAATAGAAGTTCTATTTTTAGCAGTTCTGGTTGGATTCCTATTTTTAGGCAGTCCCTGGTCTAAAAAAGGAAGTAAAATTCGAATTTGGTCTTACCAGCAGTTTGAATATTAATTAATTAATTCAGTTTGAGTTAATTAGTTAAGGAAAATCAAACTTGAAGTCTTTGTGAGAACATGCAATAATTTCTCCACTAATTGAGGAATTAAGGATGAGTTCTATATTGAGAGGATAAGTTGACTTAGTTTAACTTAGTCAAGTCTAGTTAAATTAATTTAACAAGTTGTTAAATTAATGAGATTCAGTTTGTTGATGCTTGCATGCATGTGACAGCTGGTATTTTCATATAACTGAGTATTCACTCATGGATAACTGATGCATGGCAATTCAGATAGAGACCTAGTTGAGATTAGATGAGGGATAGTGTACTATCAGTTGCTAGGATATTCCTAGTGAATATTCCTTGCATGAGGAAGGAATATTATTCCTTCTAGTACTGCGTAGTTGGACCTAAGGTGACAATAGGTATGATTTGGCCAATTCACACATGTTATGTAATTGGACCCCAATCAAAACTGCACAAGGAAATAGGGGCTTGGAGGACTTGTGGAACCTATATATACAGGCCTAGATAGTCCATGAGCTACATCATCAGAGTACAGAGAGAGCAGGATAGCTTTTGAGCTGATTCTTTTTGTATGTTGTTGAGGATTTCCACTTGATTGATAATACAAAGATGGGGTTTTAGGCTGGTGCTTTTCCCGGATAAATTCTTCTGTGTTATGTGTGATTGATTCCTTCTTATCAGTTATATGTGTTCATGCTTGATGTTGCTCATGGTTGATTAGCTTCCACAAAGTTTATGGTAGATGTAGATCTAGTATTATGCTTTAGTACATTGCATATATCAGTTTGATCTGCAGGTGAAATTTCTACATGATATCAGTGAGCTAGCTTATTTGTAGAGAAAATTATTCATGCAATAACTCTGTGGTTCCTGAAAGTGGAGCAGAAAATCTAGTGGTCTCTGGAGTGAAGACCATGTTGTGGCATCAAAGGCTTGGACATATTGGAGAGAAGGGCATTCGAATACTTCATGGTAAAGGTATGGTAGAAGGTTTGAGTAATAGCTCTTTGGATTTTGATTTTTGTGAAAATTGTGTATATGGGAAGCAGAATCGGGTGAGTTTCCCCTCTGGTGGTAAGAGGGTGAAACATATATTAGAACTTGTGCATAGTGATGTGTTTAGACCTGTGAAGGTTCCATCACTGGGTAAGTCTGTGTACTATGTATCATTTATAGATGACTTATCAAGGAATACATGGATATATTTCCTTAAGAAGAAATCTAAAGTATTTTACAAGTTTAAAGAATTTAAGGCTCTAGTGGAAAACCAGATAGAGAAGAAGATAAAGGTGTTGAGGATAGATAACGGTGGAGAGTTTTGCAGTAAGTAATTTGAAGAATTCTGTAAGAAGTGTGGTATAGCATGGCAAAAGACTACTCCATACACACCTGAGCAAAATGGAGTTGCAGAAAGAATGAATAAGACATTGATGGAAAGGGAAAGAAGCATGCTCAGTGGTGCCAGGTTAGGACAGGAATTTTGGGTAGAGGTGTTGGAGACAGCATGTTACCTGGTCAACAGATCACCTTCATCAGCGTTGGAGGATAAGACTCCACAAGAGGTATGGACTGGTAAGAAACCCTCTCTTTCACATCTGAAGGTATTTGGATGTGATGCATATGTACATGTTCCGAAGGAGAAACGAACCAAGTTGGATAGTAAATCTGAAAAGTGCATCTTTATTGGGTATAAGGATGGTTTAAAGGGTTATAAGCTTTGGAACCCAGTAACAAGGAAGGTTGTGTACAGCCGAGATGTGGTGTTTAGAGAGGTAAAAGATGTTATTAAACATGAAGTCCAACCAAAGGAACCTGAGAAGATAGAGTTTGAGCTTAAGGAGGAAGAATCAGACTCTACAGCAAAGGAGGAATCAGAAGATGAAGAGCCACAAACTTTGGGTGTGAGAAGATTAGTTCGAGAAAGAAGGCAGCTAGAAAGGTATAGTCCCTCTACTTTCTGTTCAAATTTTACTTTATCTATTACTGAAAATGATCCCAAAACTGTGAAGGAATCAATTGATTCAGAGGACGGAAAACTCTGGAAAGAGGCCATGGTTGATGAAATGGCATCTTTGCACAAAAATGAGGCTTGGGATATGGTGTAGTTGCTAGCTGGAAGGAAACCAATTGGCAGCAAATGGGTGTTCAAGAAGAAGACAAATGCAGAAGGAAAGGTGGAGAAATACAAAGCTCGGTTGGTAGCAAAAGGTCATTCCCAAGTGCCGGGAATTGATTTTGGTGATATTTTTTCTATTAGATTACTTTTATCTGTTGTTGCTGCTTTTGATTTTGAGGTAGAACAGATGGATGTGAAGACAACATTTCTTCACGGGGATCTGGAAGAGGAGATCTACATGAAGCAACCTGAAGGTTTTGTGGTGAAGGGTAAGAAAGAAATGGTATGCAAGTTAAAGAAGTCTATGTATGGGTTAAAACAATCACCAAGGATGTGGTATCGAAAATTTGATACATTTATACGGGGACTTGGCTTCACCAGAAGCAAAGCAGATCACTGTGTGTATTTTAAATTAATTGGTGACCATGTTATTTATCTGGTCTTGTATGTGGATGATATGTTGCTAGTTGGAAATGACAAAGAAATTATCCAGGATTTGAAGACCCAATTGTCCTCCAAATTCGACATGAAAGATCTTGGTGTTGCAAACTATATTTTGGGCATGGAAATTAAAAGAGATCGGGAAAAGAGGAAGCTCTGGTTAAACCAGAGGAAGTATGTCGAGACAATACTACAGAGGTTTAATATGCAGGATAGTAAACCGATGAAGGTTCCTATTCCTGTAGGTGTGAAGTTATCTGCTGAACAGTGTCCCAAGACACAAGAAGAGGAAGAGGACATGTCCCGTGTTCCATATGCAAGTGCAGTCGATAGCCTAATGTATGCAATGGTCTATACTAGACCAGACATTTCACATGTAGTGGGAGTATTGAGCAGGTTTATGTCAAAACCAGGGAAGGAGCACTGGACATCAGTGAAGCAAGTTTTCAGGTATTTGTGTGGCACTAGTGATTATGGTTTGTGCTACCAACGAAGACCACGATTGGACAGAGTGTTGGATATTCATGGCTTTGTTGATGCAGACTGGGCTGGAGATCTGGAACAGAGAAGATCTACAAGTGGGTATGTGTTTAACCTATTTGGAGGTGCAGTCAGTTGGATGACTAAGAAACAATCTGTAGTGGCACTATCAACTACAGAGGCAGAATACATGGCAACAACTCATGCAAGCAAGGAAGCAATTTGGTTGCAGAGATTGTGCTCAAGTATGGGGTTAGTAAAGGGAGCTATAAGGATATATTGTGATATCCAAAGTGCAATTTTCTTGGCAAAGAACCCTACATATCATTCAAAGACAAAGCACATTGATTTTCAGTATCACTTTGTGAGGGATATGATAGAAGACAAAAAGGTGTTGCTAGTAAAGGTGGACACTTTGAAGAATATTGTAGATGCATTGACAAAATTTGTGAGCTCTGAGAAGTTCTCTTAGTGTAGAGAACCAATGGGCGTTGTAGGTCTGGATAAATGAATAAGCTCTCTTGTGGCCCCCTGTGGAAAGAAAACAACAAGTGGGAGAATGTTGGGTTGTGTTATATTCTTTCCACGACTAGCCCACGTAGTTAACCGGGGGGTAGAGCCCCCCCTTCGTTGTGCCTATTGCGTAGCGGGGCGATCACAGGGGGTTTGAGGGGTGCAAGTAACCCCCCTCTATGGGGTCTGGGGCAGCGCCCCGGAAAATTTTGTTTTCTAGACCCTATGTTATGTTGGGCGGACCTACCTATGCTTTTGTTCATGATTTTCGCACATGGTTTTGGACACGATGTTTTCGGTCCATGGTTTTGGACGCGATGATTTTCGGTCCATGGTATTGGATGCTTCAGCATGTATAAATATGTATTGTAACATTAAAAGGAACATAATGAAAAATCAAGCTGGTAGTCCCGGTTTTGGGATCCAGTGGAAAATCTATGTGTATATCTGTTTCTTGTGTTATGCTCTCGCATTGTTTATTTTCTGTGTTTTAGAATTCGTATGCAGGTAATTTCTGTACGGGGTTAAAACCTATAGCCCTAACTCCTTATATCCTGACCTCATTGTGGACATGCAAAGAAAAATAGAGAAAGAGCAGATCACTTTGATACCACTAATCCAAATTTAAACAGGAACACAAAAAATTACAAATATAACCATAAATACAAAGTTGCAACAGAATTAACACTTCATTTCATTTATATCAAATATTGAAATATGCTTACAAACAGAATGGAAATAAGACTAGCTTGGGTGATGGTAGCTTATCTCTAAGAAGAGATGTGGTGGCTACATGCCTCTGAACTATGTTACAATGAGGCTCAAGGGCCTATTTATTATTGAAAAACATGAGAAAACCTTTGACAACTAAAACCCTAACCCCGAGATATGTAATGCCAAGAGTTTGTGGGGTTCGTTGGAGTTAGTTGGGAAGCCAACTTCCCAAGGGCATAACTTGATCATATTATCTCTGTTTGGTTCATACGATACCTTGTTGGAAAGATCCCTCCAAGTACTATAATATTTTCCACAGGGCCCTGCCTTTGGCTACGAGCCTGCAGCGAACCTCAAAAAAATGACATTTAGGGGGTCAACACTGCTCTGGAAGTTCATGACTTGAAAAATTGCTAAAAATAGTAAATACTGAAATAAACAAGGAAACAAATGAAATTGACTGGAGGTCTAGGTGGGATAGGTGGGTGGCCACCAATATCTACTTGGATCAATGATTCTTTGATTCAAACAAACAACATCAATGGGTGTAGTGGTTACCTTTAGCATAATGGCAGTATAATATTAATTGTCATGAAGCAACCAAGATGACACCATATGAGGTGGTGTACAACCAACTCCCACCTTCATCAACTTCTTATCTTCCATGATCTTCTAAATTACAAGAAGCCAATCAACTTCTTTAGAACCGAGCCATGACTCTCACTCTTTTGAAGGATAATCTCCATCAAGTAATAGGTTGACCAACATCACTTTGAAAGGAATTTTAAAGTGGGTGACCAAGTGTTTCTTCGACTCCAACCTTATAAGAATATGTCTCTCAAATAAAAGATCTTCCAAAAATTAGCTCCAAAATTTTATGGGCCTTATCCTGTTATTCAACATATTGGCTCAATCGCCTACAAATTGGTTTTTCTAGCCACTTCAAAAATCCACCCAGACTTCCATGTCTCTTGCCTCAAGAAAGTAGTGGGACACAATTGCAAAGTTTAGACCATACTGCCTAAATTAGATGAGGAAGGTTCTCTTCGACTCCAACCAAAACTAGTACTAGATTCATACGAAAGGTATATCCATGGACGCACTATCAAGGAAGTCCTCATCCAATGGAAAGACACCTTACCACAAGAAGTGACATGGGAACCGGCAACTATTCTCCAGCAATTTGCGCAGCTTCAACCTTGAGGACAAGGATGCTTATGAAGGGGGAGGGCATGTTAGGGTCTAACCCTAACCCCTTTATCAATGAAATAATTCTAAGGGGCCCTGTAAGAGTCATGATTAGTTATTTTATTAAATAAAGCATGTAAGTGGTTAACTACATTAATGATGATTGTAAGTGGTTGACCCGCATTATAAAAAAGGGACCACAATTAGTTATTTTAGTTAAGGATGATGAATAAATGGGCCATATATAATAAATAAAGTGGTTAACCTACATTATGCAAGGGACCATGAATAATTAGGGTTTTGGATCTCATGAAACTATATATAGTCAAAGATATCAAGGGAAGTCTTGTCGATTATTGTTGTAATTGAGCTATGCTCTATTGTAGGTTACCCCCTTGAAGAGGTAAGTGAATATTATTTTATGCTGCTCATAGTAAAATATTTCCATCTTGTCTCATTTATGGCATTATTTCTCTAGTATTTTGTGGCATTTTGATGTTATCTACAGGTTAAGAGCATTACATTTTCTTTCCCTTATTTATCTGGAAAATTGAACACCTAAATATCAAACCCGAAGATAAGTTTGTTTGGAGTTAGTATCACTCCAAGAAAATCTTAAAATTGTTTGTATCCTAGACTCCATACTCCCTAGATTTAGAAGGCACTAGTTCATCTCTCTTATGGCATTCTTCTAATATATAAAAGCATTTTCCTTTTTATTCATGGTAAATTAGGGTTAAATTGTAGAAAAATATTATATTTTCATTAATTAATGACTTGTTGATGTATTTCCTTGGGTTAGACATCATGTAAAATTGCATTATAAAAGTAAAATCAAAGTTCTTCATGCACTTTTCATCCATTTTCCAGGGTTGAAATCAAGTTCTATTTGTTTTTTTGTTCCTTAGTAAGCATCAATATTTGTTGTAACTTTTTCATTATTTTACTTTCTAATTTGGTCTACATTTCTCATAGTTTATTCACTATTTTCACACTGAAATCTGTTTTTATTACAAACTATAATTTTGCTACAATTTATAGTTCAAAATTTAATTTTACAGTAGCCTTGAGCATTTCTTAATTTGATGTGTTCAATAAACCTATTATAGACTTTTTAGGCCAACCTTAGCCTTCAGATTGACCCATAGCTCCCATCAAACCAAATCCAAAATTTACTTTGTCATCCACCCCAAACCCGAGGTTGTCATATGTCTATATTGTGGATTTGTATTATAGGATCCATAGGGAGCACTTAACTTAAGATCCTAGGGTTAATTGATCCCTATGATCTACCATGGAATCCTCCCTTTTTTTGGATCATTTCTATCATTAAAGGGAGGGGAGTAGTTGTTGAGATGACAGTGGTAACGCCCCCATGTTTTTCACATTGTGTAAGTCTTAGTTATACTTTTCACTAGCTATTAAATTTCATTGTAACATGATCGATTTTGAAATTCATAATCTAGCCAATTTTTACTATTCTATAGCTACAAAATCATTTTTTTTCCTCTTTCACTCCACTTTCTATTCAAATATAATCATTCCTCACATGTGTTCGAATTCTTTTAAAAAAAACTCCATTACCTGTCCTTGAGGAATTTTGTCAAATAGATAGTATACTACTTAAAACTTTCTTCTACAACAAGCTCCTGGCCCATACAACCCAAGTGTTGTGACCTTCACTCTGATACCACTTGTTAACACCCCTAGCCAACCACTAGGGCACATTACTAACTCTGAAATTCTAAACTCTCAATTTTTTCCTTTAATCCACCTCATAAAATATCTCATACCATAATATATTGTGCCCACCAAGGTTCAACATCAACTAGATTTCCATTTAATTTCTCTATAGTATAACACGATTACTATACCAATCCTAATTATGTAATTATGTCACCCTTGGTTGTTAACCACACTCTATCGTACATGTCTAGTGCATATTAGCATGCAATGCAACATTTAATCATTTGTAGCAACATGACTAAACATGATGAAACACTTAAATTATAAATAGCATGTAAACATAGGAAATATACACAAGAGAAGCATATTATACATAAATTGGAACACTTATATTTTAAATGAAACACCAACTAGCTATATACCTTAGACATTCCACCCAGTTATAGACTACATTTCTCCTACACTCTCAATGGTGGGCCACCCCCTATCTGGGGCTATGACACCACCAGAGTAAAAGGATACCTAAATCCAACTAGGGTCCATAGATAGCACGAACAAGATCATGTGCCAAGGTAGTATACTAGAAACCTCCAACATACAATCTCTCATCCCCATCAACTTCCACAACCCAAGGTAATGCACCTGCAATCCTTCATATTATGCCAATTCCCTTCCAAAAATTTCAACACAGATCATCCAGGGAGTATTAGAGCCCTATGATTTCCAAGGATTACAATTTTTGTCAAGAGTTTGCTAGTACCTACCATTCCCACACCTGGAAAACCTATTTCCATAATCAAATTCTCCTAGGATCCATGGAGTAACAATATCATGGGGTCACACCACCCTTAGAGCAAGTAAAATAACCATAGTGGTTAAAATTATGGGATAGGATGGAATGAATTGTTAGAATGGTGGGAATTACACTAAACTCCCCCTTTTATAGGCATGTGCCTTTTTGACAAGTTACACCTCAAGAAGCCATTTCCCCGCATTTTTGGGTAACTTTGGATAAAAAAGTATATGGCACAGTGACTTTAGGGTTTAATATAATATGTTCTTAGCCCATTGGCTTAAGCCCATCATTGGCTTAATATCAGTGTGATCACATATTTACATATCTAAGCTCACTGCCCTTTTAGCACATGGGCCCATAGGGTTAAAATCACAGAGGCACTCTTGCCTCTAAATATATATACATATGCATGCATACCCCAAAAAATTTAGATAGATATGGGCATGCAGGCCCAACACATCCTACCTCACAAATCTAATCATATTTATGTAAAAATATACATAAAGGTATTCTTAGGGGTATAAATCTATACTTTAATGGTTAAGTAGATGAATTAGTATATTTATTAGAGCACAATGAATGATATTCTGAAATTGTTTATTATTTAAAAAATGTATCATGTCCAACTTAGTTTGAAAAGACGCAAAAGTGATATTTTGAGTTACATGGAATTGAGAATTTTTTGATGTAGGCTGGACTCGTAAGGAGAAACATTGATGGAGTTATCCTTCAATGTGTTGGTCCACTTCAGTCCAAGGATATTTTACATTAGTTTCATGCAAGTGTTTATAAATGACATTTCTCAAGTAGAACGACCATGCCTACAATCATGTGAGCTAGGTATTACTCGACCACCCTGGTTGAAAATATGTATGATTTTGTTTATGCTTGTGACCTTTGTGAAATATTGGAGAAAAAATAGTTGTCAAATTTACCTCTTGACTTGATTATATTGCAAGCTTATTTCTAGTTATGGAGACTTGATTTTTTTAGCTAGTTCCATTAGAACTCTAGTAATTGGTTCATTTCAATTCTTACAACTACATTGTATTTTACCAAATGGATAGAGGCAATAGCATTGAATACTTCTACCATTTCCAATATTGTTAAGTTCCTAAATGAAAACTTTGTTACATGGTTTAAAGTGCCAAGGAATATTACTACGAACATTGCAAATGTTTTATGATCAATAAAATTGATGGCCTTTTGTTCCCATTACATCATCACTTTGGTCTTCAACTAGTCATTAAGTATAAGGAAATGGATTGGAAATCTAACAACAAGTGGCACATGCCAAATGAACTTGCCCAACTCGTCACACATGTAGCCCTACACAAGCTCCTAAGTCTCTATCGCTCTCATATACATGGCTCCTGCAACTTGTGCTCAAAAATTGGTACAACCTCCTTGATGAAAAATCCTCCACTCAAGCTCCTTCTTGGAATTTTTCCTCTTGTTATTGGACATTTATTTTTCTCTTCATCCCTTGAGAAAATCACTCTCTCAAATCTCTGTCAATTATTGTCTTTCTCCTCTCCTTAGGCTTGCTTTCATAATTTCTCATTGAGTTAAATCCCTGATCCTAATCTATAAAGTGATGGATGGCTGGGATTAAATTCTAAACCACTTGAGATCAATGGTTGAGATTCAAAAAAATTCACTAATGTAACTAAATATACATTTCCTTAATTTTCCTAGGTCAATATCTAACATTAATTAATTAACTTAATTAATGTGCTTTTCCTAAGTTAGGCTAAATCATAAATACAACTTACTCGATAAATTGAACAAGTTATATAAGGAGGTTTTGGATGATTCTTGCATTACTTATACTTAGTCAATGCAAAATACATGTACATTGCTAAAAGCATCAACAATTTAGATAAATAATAAGGTTGTTGGGGAGAAAATGAGAGTGTGGGACAATTCACTTAAATTTGCACTATGAGCAAATTGTATCAAGAAAAGAGTGAGACTTGTAAAAGTCCATTTGAGTGGATGTGGACGGATTGGATGTGGCATTACCAATTAATTTGAGGGTGCTCATTTATAAACTTTTGGAGTACTTCACTACCAATCAAGACGTATTATAGAGGCATTGATCGCTTGGACTAGCCTAATGAGGATCAATACATAGCTTACAATCATTTTGTTGACTCTCAAAGTCAAATAATGAAGGTATTTGTTTGGAAAGTTTGGGGTAAGTCCTTACAGGTGGGATATTTAGTATTTTAGTGGGATAAGAAGAATGAGAAAGCGAGAGACAAGGCCAGTTTGATAGTTTACAATTGTGACCATATCTTACTAATGAAATAGTCAATCCAACACCTTCTACATCATGGCCCTAGACAAAGAAATAGTCATTACTAGTTAATAGACAATGCTTGAAATTGTATTTTCCATAAGGGAAATATGTTGCTAAATTTAAAAACAAAAGAAACAAAAAAATAAAGTATGGGTTTTTACAAGGTAGTTACTTTCGTTTTGTTAATTTCCTTTCTAGTTTGTTGTTGTTGTTTTTAGGCTACATATTTTAATTCAACATGTATCTTTGTTTCCTTCATAACAAATTATTCTCATATATGTATGTTTGTTGCTTCCCTTATCACCTTTCATTTGAAGCTGAGGTTTGTTTTTTTTTGGGTCAAATCATCATTTCTCTATTTTAAGTCAACATGTAGATTGTGTTCCTTCATAATAAATGCTTTGTATATATGTAGGTATGTTTATTACCTTATTATATTTCATTTTCAACTAAATTTTGTCATTTTTTAAGTAAAATCCTTGAGTATGATATCATCAATACCATTAGCATTGCCTTGATGCACAATTTAAAACAAGCATAGATGAAGAAATCATCATTTCCATCAAGTGAGATGAATTCAGATAGGTTTGGGTAGTATTGAATAAATAATAGGAGTATTGATCACATTATGGTTTAGTCCCTTCATTTCTTGCAACGAGTCATCTATGTTTAAAAATAAACTCATCCAATGTCAAGGATATGGTGCCATCTCTTTGTAGTTCTCGGTTATAATTCATGCTCAGGTAAAGTTTTCATAATCACCTTCCTCGTAGAAAATCATCATCATATACTCTGACACATCCTCTAAAAGGTGATCTAAAAGATTAAACACCGTGACAATTTCTAACCTCATTGGTTATTGTTGGGAATAGGATCCCCCAAAGGGCAGTTTTGGGGCTAAAAGCCCATGTTTGAGTAAAATTTTGTAATAAAATGATAAAGACTGCATTTTGTGGTCGCGGAGTGCATAGGTTTTATATGTCATAAAGGGTTGTCTGCCCTTAGTTTTTGTAAAGTAAAGTCGGCTGTAAGAGATCTACCCATGGTCTGCGGACCATGGGATTGTATAAAAAGAGCTAAGCTCTAAGTAGTTTTAGAGATAGACAATGTAAGAGAGTGATAACTCTGAAGTAAGAAGTCTAATTTTCAGTCATAGTGTAGGTAGAGGCTCTACAGCTGAGTGTGCGGAGCCCTAGGGTGGAAGTTCACAGCTGAGTGCGCAGACCCCTGCAGCTGTGTGCGCAGGGTGAATAGAGTCTGTAATCACTTGAAAGAGATTAATAAAGAGAAGTATTCTGCAATTTCTGTGTCTTTGTTCTGATTAATGCATCTTATCATTTTATGTATGAATTTCCTTTATAATGATTATGTGATGTGCGAATGTGTATGATTATATTGGATAATTGAACGCATATAAGAATATCTGTTTACGCGGTTCTAACCGTGAGTAACTAATAAGATAAATAAGACACTTAGACTAGTTTAGGAATCTTCATGGTATGCTACCTTAGCAGCGCGAAAGGGTCTAGATCAAGGGTTAGGGCTGCGCGAAGGACCGTCAAACCCTTTTGCGAAGGTATTGAAGGACGGAATAGAGGGCTTGTCTAGCAATCCCTATAGTGAAGTGACCTACGTGAAGGCAGGAATAAAGGAATAAAATGACATCATGACCATCTCAGGGTGCAGAAACTTGGTTCCAGCATCCCCCCATACTGCTTTGGGTGAGACTTCGGTCCGTGCTCCACAAGCTAACGCCGAAAGGGCTAGTAGTGTAGGGATTTGTTTGGCTAACTAATGTTGAACCTAGGTCAAGCCCCCTCAATCCAAAAAATGGTTCCGTTGCTGGGACCGGAATCTATATAAGAGATGTGTGATGTCGTATCACTAGATTCCAACTAAGAAAGAGATTGGAGACTGGTTGGATAGGAAGATCCATGAATTCGCAGCGCAGGATAACAGAAACCCACGACTGACAAAGGAATAGTGGTTGGACAGGTACCTGTATACAGAGATCCACGATATATTTTTCTTCTCCTTTCCGATTGAGCTATACGATTGGATCGTGAAGCTAGCAGATAGCTAAGGAAGGTGGAAACTTGATGGTCCTATTGTGTGGACCCTAGAGCTAGTGCAAAGGTTGGAAGCATCGGAGGATAAGATCACCCGTGCTATCGATCATTAGCTCGATCACATCATAGGAGGATTTGTAACTGAATTTGCAGTCAACACCTCAATCAGCTATAGCGAGGTGAAGCAACTCTTTTTCAAAGGACCGCGAGGTAAGTACGTGAAATATTTGAATACCTAGATTAAAATTTTATTGTGCGAAAAACAGGTTATGCAGTGACCTTGATGTTTGGGGCTACGCGAAGTGGAAAGAATTATAGAAATAAAGGAAAAAGGGTCATGAATATAGTCTGTTGATTTCACCTCTGCGAGGTGATGAAGATGGAATAACGCAAGTTTCTCCGCGAAGTTCTATTCAGTTAATAAAGCAAGGATTCCTACAAATACCACCTCCACCCACACCACCTCCAACTTCACCACCATCACCTATGACTTTGCCCGTATCACCTCCACCTTCACCACAGTTCAGTGTGGAAAATTCAGTGAAGCTACCTTTGTTCAAAGGCTTGGGGAATGAGGACCCAGACCAATTTTGGTTCATTGTAAAAACTATATGGGAAGCTCAGGGCGTTACAGATGATAACATGAAGAAGGCAACATTGGTTAGCACTCTGCAGGATCACGCGTTAACCTGGTATATCAAGTATGCTAATGATAACCCAAATGTTGGAGTGGTAGACATCTAGACATCACTGAATAGGGAATTTAGTAGGCCTAAATCTGAAGCACAGTCTATTGTAGGGTTCAAAGAAATCACGATGCAACTAGGCGAGACACCTTGGGAACTCAATCAGAGGTTGAAGTGTACAATCCATGAAGCTAACATGAACCTAACGGACGGACAGCATCGTGAATGGTTTGTGGCTTCACTCCTGCCACACTTAAGGGTTGTGCTATCGCAGCAAAAGATAAAAACTCAAGTAGAGGCCTTGGAGATCGCAATGAGGTTGCATGAGACACCGATGCAGGATCCTAATATGGGGGTTCAACAGATCCATGTGCAGTTGAAAAATCTTTGTGTTGAGATGTAAAGCTTGAAGCAGGACATGACAATTCGACTAGAGGTGCGTGAAGAGGTGTGGTGTCTGAAATGCAAGAGTCAAGGGCATGACAAAGACCATTGTCTGGTCTTTGCAAACTACCTTACAAGAGGAGGATCGATGCCTTTGAGGCCGGAAGCTCAAGAAGGACCAAGTGCAGGGCCTGAATTTTGGTGCGCTATCTGTCAGGTAGCAGGGAAACATGCCACGGATAACTGTCATCTGTTGCAGAAGTTTTTACAGACACCACAGCAGCTGTTTTGCAAATTTTGTAGGTTGGTAGGGCATGATGAGTGTAATTGCAAAAGTTATGAATTGATGATGGATAGAACTCCCACCTATAGGGTTCAGGCCGAAACACGGCCCCCTAACCAGAGCGCAGAGATTGCGCGGACAGGATTTCAGGGGAGCAGATGAGGCTGAGGTGGAGGAAGACCTAGAAAAGGCAAGGACAGTTGATCTGCTATAATTGTGGAGGGCCATGACACTATGCCCGCGATTGCACTAACCCAACACGTCTATCGGGCAATTATTGCACTCTGTTTGATCATAAAATGGAAGATTGTCCTACGCTGATAGCTAGGATACGTGACAAAGGGGCGCTACCACCTCTACCAACTCAGAACCTACAGATAATGAGGTTTGAGTCATGCGAAGAGGATCAAAATGTAAATATAGTGCTCCAAAGTGGAATCGCAACACGGAATGACAAGGGGAAATAACCAGAAGACAGTACATGGGTTCGCAAAGCTCCAGCAAAGGAAACTGAGTTTGATTTTGAGTGTGCACGTGAAACCTTCATGGAAGAAAAGAAGAGCTTTGTTGAGTCCTCCACCTCAGGAGGCAAGGATAACCATGATCAGGAGATGGACCCCTCTATGCTTACAACTTTCCTGGAAACTTGTATGAAGTTACTGCGTGATAGCAAGGCTTTGAAGGGGCTACAAGAGCTCATAAATAGATGCACCGAAAACACTCTGACTGAGCTGCACATAGTGCGAAAGATAGGTAAGCATAAAACAAGAACGGGATGGGAGATGATACTGACCGCGCAGATAGTAGAATATGAGATGGATCAGGTTATGTTGGACCTAGGGTCAGATGCGAACTTCCTAACTAAACAAACTTGGGAACGGATGGGGAGCCCGCGTTGCAATGGTCTCCAATTCAGCTAAGGATGGTGAATCAATAGAAGATCATCCCCATGGGGTGGTAGCAGGGGGTGACTGTGGATATTGAAGGTGCGAGCGCGCTGGCTGATTTTGAAGTAATAGAAATTGTGGATGACAGCAACCGATATCTTGCACTCCTTGGAATTGATTAGGCTACTAATATGAATGGGAGAATCAACCTAAAGAAGCGAAAGATGATATTTGAGAAGAAATCGCTCCACTTAATAGTACCCCTAGACCCTGTTGAGGGATCGCGTTATAATGAAATAGTCCGTTGTTGGCTTGTTGGGGCCTGACCCAGGTTCAAAGGTGATTTAGCCAAACAAAACCCGATACTACTGGCCCTTTTGGCAACAGTCCGCGAAGCGCGGACTGAGGTCTCACCCAAAGTATTATGGGAGGGTGCTAGAACCATGTTTCCGCACCCTAGAGATGTCTGATGATTTTCAGTGGTCCGCAGTTTGACCCTGCATCCACGTCGCTATGCGCACTTATTAATACCTCGCAGCCTGTGATGTTATCTTCATGCAGCCCTACTCGGGGCTTGATCTGCGTTCGTACCCAATCCCTTACTATTAACCCGATATTAGTTGATCACTTAGCTTATCTGCGTGTGTTTAGTTATACTTAATAGTGTTCACCATTCATACCAGTGTGCACGATAAATAAAACAGTATAATTGCAAAAGATATCAACCATATAATAACTCAAAATAGATACACAAGATCTGGAATAAAACTTCTCTTTATTATTCTTCTTCCTTGGTTACAGACTCGACTCCGCCCTGCACACTTAGCTGCAGGGGTCCGCGCACTCAGCTGCAAACTCTACTAGGCCTCTGCGCACTCAGCTGTAGAGCCTCTTCCTATTACTACGACCCAAAGCACTTAGACCTTTACTCTATGCTCACTATCTTCTAGACTCTATGTGGACCATAGGTAGGCCGACACTACATTCAAAACTTAGGGAAGACAACCCTATGACTCTAACATACAATTTGTGCTTTGCGCCCACAATTCGTGGAGTCTTTACAACAATAATACTCAAAACTTGGGCTTTGAACCCCAAAACATGCTATGGGGGGATTCCATGCCCAACAGGCCCCCAACACAAACATCATGACTCAACCTCGAGTCACTCTGTCGGCACGGCAATCTTGGCACGGAGTCCCTCTAGCTGGTCCCGAACGGCCTAAATGTTGGCAACGCACTGAGTTGCTGTCTGCTGAACCTGCTGCATTCTGTCTTCTGAGCCCTTTGTTCCAGCGTGCTGGGCAGCATCTATGCATGCATCCCCTGAATCTGTGTAAGCTTTCCTTCAATATCTTCTGTGATTGTGAAGGCTTCGTCAATCCATTGCTGGACGCACGCTTTGAGAACGGCTTCTTTATGGCACGTCGCATCCACCTGCTCCTTTAATGCCTTGGCTTTCTGCATCCTTGCAAGCCGCTAAGTAAGGACTACTGTCTACGCAGTCCCTCTGATGTTGTCATATTGTTGTTGGAGTTCGCATGCCACTGTCTCCAGCCGCTAAATGTTGGGGTCCTCCTACAATGTCGTGAGGACCTCAAGTGCCTGCTCCAACATGTTGGTACAGTCGCGCACTACACCTCTAATCTCTTCCATCCCTATTGCAATAGCGTTGGTGCGCTGCTCTCTGACCTCTAGGGGAATGGAAGGCTGCACCTTCAACCGCAACTTGGCAATCTGGAGATTCAGCTCCAGCTGTACCTTTGTTGTCTCTTCTCTGGCATCACAAAATCCACTCACTAAACTATGAATTTGCACTTCTACCGGTAGATTTTCTACGATCACCAGCTCTGGGATGCGTCGGCAAGCGTCATCTACCGTCTACACCAACTGTTTGTTCTGCGACACCAACTCGTCGTGCTGCAAGCTAAGTTGTTCTATATTAATCTTCTGCTCGCTCAGAACCTAGATTGTGTGGCTCTCCCTGGTGCGCAGCTCTGCTGTTATTCCATCCTGTAGTTGATAGAGCATTTCCCGGGGAAGGGTAGCTAGATTAAGGCCAAGGCCTTTCATCATGCTAACCGTCATTCGGTCCATTGCATCTGCTGATACCAACACTCCTTCTGGAAACACTATTGTGTTGGCCATCCTCGTATGTAGAATCTGTTCTACTATTGAAGTGCCCACTGCAACGTGGGTAGACAAGATACCTTCCTGAGGGGGTCGCACCTTTAACTCGTGCAGCTGCATCCTAAGGGCCCCCAACACATTCTGCTACTCTGTCATAAAGTCTTGGAGCGCTTCACTAGTGACATCGTGAACCGTCTCGCTGATGTCATGGAGGTCACCTTCAGTTAAGGTGATCGGGTCGATGGCTAGCTTTGAGGCCTTGACCTTTTTTCTTGGACCTGATCTTTCTACGACGCACATCCGTTTGAGTTGGGTTGAGGTAGTTCCTAGGTCCATGCTCTCTTCTGCAAGGTCCGTGTCCTCTTCCTCCTATCATGTAGACACTGCTTGGCCCTCCTCTGCCTACATTGTTTCGGCCTCTACTGTCTGTGCTACTACTACTACTTTGGTTGCCTTCTTTTGCTCCGCGGCTTCCTGTGCCGCTTCGTGCACTGCCCTGACCTTGGCTGCCGCTTTTTTGGTTTGCCTTTTCTTGGCCAGTTGGGTGACGCGTAGCTTGGCATCATCCTTCTTTTTCTACGCTGCTATCTTCTCCATCTCCGCCAAATCAGGGGTGCACCACTCGAGAGGCCATGTCTCTAACACCATAAAGATCGTGTCATTAGTGGCTATGAATGGGAGCTTTGTCCACTGTTGCGCCGAATCCTTTCACACTCTGATGTAGATATTGTGCATGTCTGCCTTGAAGTCTGCAAAACTCTGCAGACTATTGTGCACTATGGGGGACAAGCGCGGCCTCCTATTAATCCACATTCGGATGCTCGCCTCCATGAGCACCCAAAAAATCTTGGTATCATGAATTCGTTTCACATCCTTGGTGGCCCAGAGCAAAGTGTACTTCGCAGCCTCTAGTAAGTCTCGATCGATGCTCGGGAACTGGTTGTCCTCTGGCAGTTCTCCTGCTACCAGCAAGATGGATAAGAGCAACCACGTGTAGTGGAAGGTCTTACCCTGTTCCTGGGCCTCCTGGCAGTTGAGAAAAAACTCTTCGCAAAGGAACTCAGCCCAGTTGAACTGGACCCCTTCCACACATTGTTCGGCCAATGCAACTACTAGCGTTGGTACTTCATCACTGCGGCATTTTCTCATTACTTTACCAACCAGGAGTTGGGTGGCTATGCGCACCCCTTTATCCTTGATACTGGTGATAGTGTAACCCCTCTTTTTCTTCTTGAGCTTATATTTTTTCTTCATGGCCTCTGCAAGAGCCAAGTCACTGCTTTTCCCTACTATCGTCGCGGGGTCCTTTCCCTTACAGGGAAGCCGAGAAATTCAGTGGATGAGATCTGTCATGATGGGAATAGGCTCCTCCAGCCATAAGTACCCATCATGCACCAGGAAAAGTAGCTTCCTGATGACAAAAATGGTGATGGGTGCGCGGTGGAAATGTGGTATCCATAGCAGATGAAGCAACCCAGCCTTTTCCACACCACACAGCCATTTTCGCGGTGCTAACGTTGTCGTCGGCCCCTCCGTATTCTGTTTTGTTTGGTTTACCATTTCTAAACGCAGGAACTTCTCGCTGTCCGAGAGGTCCCAGTCTTCAAATTTCATGGTGGCCATGCATCTTAGAAGCGAACCCTCAAAGGTAATTCCATTGGGGAGGAGCAGGGTCTGGAGTGCACTCTTTATTGCATCCAGATCTTTTGGTACTTTGGCTTTCCCTTTCCACGGAGGGACATACTCAGGCAATTTTTTTGCGGAGTGCATTGGTTGGATGTCTTCCTCCTCATCTTCTTCTTCCTCTGCAGTGGCAATCAAGGCCTGCAAGTCTTCTTCCTCTTCATCTTTTTCAATGGTAACTGCCTTTCCTTTTTCTTCCATTAATAACTTATTGTGTCGTGGATTCCTCGGGGACATACGTACTGGTCCCATTGCCTGCTTATCTTTCTTCGATCTCGGCGTCTGGGGTGATTTAGGGATTTTTGTCATGACCCTAGTGCCTTTGGGAACATCCTGTACCATGGGGGTCTGCGCTACCTCGCCAGCGGTTCCTTCCTCAATTCCTAACCCATCCTTTGTGGCCATCATCATTTCTACACAGTATTTTGTCTCTCGCGAACTCAGGGGCTCTATTATCGCTAGGCTCTCAACACTCTATGCTCTGCTCAACTGCTCACTGCTCAAATGACCAAGTGTTATCCTCTGGCTAACCCTTTGAGTTTTATAGCACCTTTTGAATTCAAATTCAACCGTTCCCCCCAATTCTGGGCCATCAATGCTTTCTTGGCGGTAGATTTTCCAAAATCTTGCCCATAACTCTTGTCTTAAATGCCCGTCGCTCACCCCATTTGGCCTCAAATCGGACATACTTTCATGAAAAATGACACCAATGGTCACTTCACAGCCCACCCACGCGGTAGCGCATCCTTCAATGCATGGGCGTGAACCTTGTGACAAGTTGTTCCTGTGCGCAGCTTCCAGGCAGAATAGTTTATAGTCTTGTGCTCCCTTTCAGCTGCCCAGAGTGCTAAGACTGTCCTTCCTACATCTAGTCAGGTGGTTGCACCACCTGTGCGAGGCTCCAGCTCGCCCTCTGGTATAGTCCGTGGAAAATCCTCATCTGTCACCGTGGTGATCAGTGCCGCGTACTCTACTGTTTGTAGTGCGCTCCACCGGTTACTGCATTCGGTGATATACAGTCCTAGCCACAGCAGTAGATTAATTAATTCTCAGCGATAGTCCTTTAATTCATTAGTATGATCATCTGCACCTTGCCTTTCCATCCTTGGTTTATCGACAAGACATGCTCCCTTGATCTCGCTTTCCAACCTCTTGACCTCTACGTCCATCAAAATGCTTTTATTCCTTAGCCGTACCCGGTCCTTTTCAAGTTCACAAAGTCTAAGGTTCCCTTTCTGAATGGCTTCCTGAAGTCTTATGTGCTCTGCTTCATGTAGCTGTGTGGTTTCCTCGTCCTAGGCTTCACGCACTATCACACCTATGGGTGCTCTTTCATGTGGATTCATCTTCACATGCTCCTCAAAGATTACTGTCCTTACTTCAGTCCACCTCCTTGGAATTGTTTTTGCAGTAAAGTTTTTGCATATGGTCCCATAGGCCCATCGAACTATTGGTACATCCAAGTCCCAATTAGTGCGTCTCACCTGGTGAACCCTGTTCAGCACTTTGCACACCCTATCAAATGCTTCTCTGTGGATAATCCTTGGCGTGCTTCACCTTTCCTGCTACTGCGTTTTGTTCTGATTCTCTATTCTGGGAGTGGTGTGCGATTGTGCAGGTTGCATTTCATATGTCTGTACCCATCGGGAAAGGTGGGCACGCAAGTTTTTTTCCCCTCATGACTGGCTCTCATCCTTAGTTGGGGTTTTCCAAATCATAGGCACATCATCCTCTTGCATCTGCGCCAGTCCTCAAAACTTCCCTGATGTGTACTCCACCACCTTGCGGGCGTCGCGCACAGTGCCCATTTTAGAGCATCGAACCACTACTATTCTGGTACTACGCATTCAAATTTGTCCAGGAATTCTTCCACCACCATCAACCCATCATACCTGGGCACATCCCTTACCTCTGTTGTCACGCAGCGCAGTGATCTAACCATAATGTTGCAATTAAGTGTGGTTACCTCGTGTAACTGGTTCTGCCATCGTTCTTTTTCCTCATCTGAATCTGAAGTGTAGGAGATTTCGCGCTCCCACAAAATCCTACCATCTGTTGTTGGATTCACCCAATCCTGTTATCGCACGGTTATCTTGTAGATAAAATCGAGATCTTCATCACTATCATCGTCGCACACTGGTTCAGTGTATCACGCTCCTTCGGCTGGATCTACCGGTGCTATTACACATACTGACTTTCTCTCAAAAATCATTTTGTGTTTCTTCAGATTTATGACTTCATTCATATCAGTGGCCCAGTCTATTCCTAGTAGCGTGGGATAGGGATTGTTGTCATCAACAATCTTTATCACTTCGAAATATGCCAACGCACTCGCCCCTTCAATATCCACCGTTACCCCTTGCAATCTCCCCATGGGGAGGATCTTCTGTTGGTTCGCCATTCACAATTGAATAGGAGACCACTGTAGTGTGGGTCTGCCCATGCATTCCCATGTTTGTTTCGGCAGTACATTTGTGTCCGATCCGAGATCCAAGATTACTTGATCCATTTCATACTCACCGATTTGCGCTGTCAACCTCATTTCCCTTCCTGTGCGCAATGCATGCTTTCCAAGTTTACGGACCACGCGCGGTTCTCATGAACCCGCGCACCTAGTGATAATTTCCTGTAGTCCTTTTACTGCCTTGCTATCGTGCAGCAATTTCATGCATGTCTCTAGAAAGGTAGTGAGCACTGAAGGATCCATCCCAGGTTCTAGTTGATCCTTACTACTTGAAGTGGAGGCCTCCGTGAAGCTCTTCTTAGCTTCCATGAATGTCTCCTTTGCGCGCTCCAAAACAAATTCAGGTCCCTTTGTGGGAGCCTTGCGAACCCACGCACTTTCTTCTGGTTGTGTCCCTTTATCATCTCCAGTGGTGATACCACTTCTAAGCACTATGTTTACATTCGGGTCTTCTTCGTATTAGCACTCAGAATGAACCTCAACGCTGAGAAGAGGCAATTCCGAGGTAACAACAGAACAAGCTTTTGATCTGGCAACTAGCCCTACCAGACTAGAGAGGGCTCTCTCTTTGCCAACAAGATGTGGCTACAATAAATGAAATTTTAGGCTAGATATGGAGTGTGGGGATTTTTTTGAAAGGTTTTGGGTCGAAACAGCAAGAGAAAGGACGATTTGGGCTATGGAGTTGATGCCATTTTCTGCCAACAAACTTGGGGCAAAGTAATTGCCATGTTCAACCAGATAGAAGATTGCAAATGTGAGAAGAATAGGGGAGAAATCCCGCTGCCCTACAAGCATCAAACAGGGGATGGATCTGCAGTAGTAGCTTTAGACGAACGAGAAACACAGGGTTGCTCAACAAAGCATCTAACCAAGGATGAATTCTGCAAATACAACCACTACATCTAACAGCGAAATCATCATGAAAGGAGCATCATAGGGGATGTATTCCTAACATATATCTTAGATAATGCTGTAAAAAGGTAGAGAAAACAAAATATGTAAGTGAGTTACATGAAAAACGTACTAAACAATAACATCGTGAAGGATCCCAGGTCCAAAGGGCAAAAAACTGCTTTATTAAAATGATATTCAGGAAAAATTTACACAATGCCAAGCAGCGTCTCTGCTGCCAAATTGAACCTCTATCTTTTAAAAATAATCCTATATATACTCTATTACATATTAATTATAAATTCCTAAACGTAGGAATCAAAATAATTAAAACAAAAATCAAAATAAAATATTTGCTGCTGTTAAATTACATAAATTAAATTATAACAAAATAATTTAACATAATTAAATAACCTAATTAAATCTCATAAAAAAAGGAACAATTGATTTGCTGCCACAAGTCGAATTGCCAAAGTTTTTTTGGAACCATCGCTAGAAATCTGGGATAATCTTGAAGTTTGTTTTGGAACCATCGCTGGAAATCTAGGATAATCTGGGATATTGATCAAATCATCCTCCACCTGCGACCTATAGATGCCTTGGATTCCTGAAATATTTGCCATTTGTTCATTGAATGTTTTGAATACTGCCACCTCTCCTTCAAAAACGTAATGTTGTTGATTTCACAGCTAAAATACTTGCCATCGATTCCTAGAAAATATGAACGTCTGGGAGGAGATGTGAAGTCACCTCTACGAAGGGCAGCATCAGTGTAGTCAGTCTCTCTTGGCACATAAGGCCTATTGATCTCATCGAGATAATTCTGCTCTAAAACACATTCTCTTGTTCTCTGTCGGTGTAAATATTCAAGCCCTGGATCTAACCCAATATCAGATAACAACCCATTCCTCATAGGCAATGGATCAGCAGGAGGCAGGGCCTGCCTCTTATATGCAAAGCATATGGATCTGATGCTTGCAAAGCATAAGAATCAAGCAATGGTGCACGCTGAGGCAATACTGTGTCAGGTCAATATAATAGAACTAGAGGAACCAGATCAAAAATGGTACACATGTTGGCACAGCGTATGGAGATTTCTTATATCATTTTCCATAACATGCTTGAATGCTCCACCAAATCCTAGCCAAACAGGAAGATGAAATCGAGTTTGTGTCCAAGCAAATATCCATGGGATGGCATGGAGTGACTCAATTCCTCCACTTGGCTTCCTTTTTGAGGGGCGACTCCCGATGTTCATTCGACCATACTCCAATTCTGGTGTTGCAGAACGAAAATATTCAATGAATCTCGGGTTCTGGAAAATAATTGATCTGTACTCCTTTGTAGCAACAACAACCATTTCATCCATCAGTGCATGCCAGTCGGGCTTTGGTGCAACTGGAGGCCGCATTCCATGCTCCAGAGTGGCAGCAGTAAATCGTTGGAGAGTTCTGAAACACCAATGTTCCTCACCAAAAGACTGTTCTATAACTTCCCCTTGAATAGTGACCCGAAAAGAGCCATGAATTGTATCTGGAGGTTGTGACAATATGGCCAGATGGGTTGGGCCTTCCCCCCTACCTACAGTTCCTCCACGACCATGGAACATTGTCAACTTAACACCAAATTCTTTAGCAACCTTAATAAGGTCCTCCTGTGCTTTGTACAAATCCCAAGCTGCACTTAGCCTACCAGCATCCTTTCCAGAATCAGAGTAACCAATCATGACTTCTTGCTTTCCATCAATTCTGTTTCTGTACCAGTTTATTGAAAACAATCTAGCCAAAGCGGCAGGAGCAGCCTCTAGATCTGCAAGTTTCTCAAATAATGGTACAACACGTAATGGCTTTTTTTACATGGCATTACCATTGTAATAACTCAACTACTAAAACATTTGATGTTGTAGTTTCCATCGAAATAATGTAAGCTCCAAAGTTGTCAGCAGGAAGCTTAGATATCACATGAAATGTGTCTAGAACATCTCGAACCTCATTTGTTTTTGGGATATCTGGCCCAAACAAGGGACGTTTCCCTTGTAGTTCTGACAAAAGCCATGCTTGTCGTTGTTCCTCTGACCACTCTTTGTAGGATCTGCCATCTTTGATCCATGTGAAAACTAGTAGCTATAGCGCAAGAAAAGGCCATTCCTTATTCTTTTTGTAGCACCATCTTTCGTGTCTCCAAGACTCTAAGCAAACATGATTTGGAATGTTCTCCATGTGCAGGCTCATTTCCGAGCACTTTCAGAATTTTTTATAAGATGGCCCTACGCGCAACGCCATAGTCCAGAAGCGCAGTGCCACAGCCAGGAACGCAGCGTTACACTCCAGATAGGTTTGATTTCGATTTTCACTGGGTCGAACATCTGTTGGAGAAGTTTAGATTGACCCCAAACCCTTGTCATGCAACTTACCTTATTGTGTTGCCTCAAGGACTTTGAGATAGTATGGATGATACTGATTTGTAGGCAGAAGAAATGAGAACCATCCCTTTGCTCTATCTTGATTAACAATAATACCTTCGAATTCCTTTCCATTCCTTGCAATAAATTCAACCATATTTTCTACTACATGCTTTAAAAATGATGGTGGCTCCAATATTGGTGAACTTTCTCTATGAGCTTGATTTCCTGAAGTTTGAACTAACTCTCTGTTATTTCTTACCAATTCATGTGAAGGCGAAGCATGACTTCCTAAACTGTCACCAAAAGGATGTCTAGAACCCTCTAAAACAGATGGTTGGTCTATGATAGAAGTATCATGCTCTAGAGCCGCATCTGGTTTAGTGCTACAAATATCATTTTGAAGGTCCTTTCCTTTTGAAGATTCAGCTATCTCTAAAGCCATGCTACTGTCTGCACTACAAGCAGTGTTATCAACAGAACAATCTTGGATGGAGGATGCCCCTTCTTTTGAATCTACAGAGACTTGAGCCATTCCTTCATCTTCATCATCTCCAGTACCATACACTGATCCAAGAAGGGAGAGGCCCTCTCCTTGAACAGTGCCCTTCTCGACATGTTTCTTATCAACTTTGTTATCAGGATCCAAAAGTTTAGGATGATCAACCAGGAACCTGAAGTATATATGAAGATGGTGATCAGGCATTAGGAACCCAAAAACTAGATTACTTCCCTGCTTCACCCTCAGAACAATTTCTGACTGCCCTCCATGCTCACTGACAAACTTTGCAGTTCTAGCCATTATGTGATGTGTCTTCTCCATAGGTGGCTGCACAATACTTAGTCATGACTCATCAATAGGATTAAGGCCTTGAGCTTCCCATTGAAAATCATTTCTTGACTGAAAACATTACTGCTATAAAGATTCTAGATTGATCCTTTTGTTTTCACAAGATCACCAACAAAACTATAATTCTGACCGAAGAATTCTTGCAGATGCTTTTCTTTAATGTTCTCTTCTTCTCTATCACAATCCAGCCACAAGACCAGCCACTGACATCTCCTAGCTTCCTCTGGATCATTCAATACCTGAACTACTGCACAGGAGGCCTTTGAGTCAACCATTCATTCAGTCATATCTTTTGATCCGGGAGCTAGTTTTGGGAGTGTGATGATGGTCCTACTGGGGAAACGAAAGACTAATCAACCCGGTAATATATTTCAATCAAATTCTTGAACTTCAGATGATGAGTTTTAGAATTTTCTAGGCTGAAGTAGAAAGTTGTAAAGAAAAATAAAAAATTTCAAAATTTGAACACACTGGCTTCGAGAAGGTACACGAGGTCCAATCCTGATCCGAATCCTCCCCCTGTATTTGAAAATCCCAACCTCATTCTGAGAATAATTAGACAAGAAAGTTCAGTAAGCCCTAGACCTATTTTCAGATCCAATTCTTGTCCCAGTGAGTGGTTGTTTATTGAAGACCTCCCTTTTGATGAGTATTTTGATCTTTCTCTATTTGAAACCAAATTTGAAACTGCACTTGATAATATAGTTCTAAATCCAGAATTTGTAGCAAATCTCAAAATTCAAAGGGAAAACAGATCAATTGACGAATATATCTTAAATTCTCCTCAATCATCCATCACAACTGCCAATATCCCTGAGCTTTCAGAATCAACATCCACTACTCTCAGTTCATCAGTATTCCCATCAATTTTTGAAGTCCATTCTCAACCTCAGTTTATACCTACCCTTCCCCTTCAACCTATCATATCTGATCAAAAACCTATCACCCCTACTCCTCCATCAACCACTCCATTAAACCCTAGTAGTTCAACCATTGTTTCAAATCCGCCTCGAGTCATGGTTGCCCGATATGCACCCCTTGTTTTACCTCAGAATTTGGATGATATGCCTGCTGATTACCAAAGTAAAATACCTCTTTTTGATGCCACTCAAAGCATTACAGCACAACAACATGTTGATAGAATGAATGACTTCTTCGACCTTCATGAGGTAGATGCAAAAAATGTGACTATGAGATTGTTTGTGCAAAGTTTTGGAGGTGAGGTTCGAAAATGGTTCAGAGCTTTACCAGTAGCCTCTATCAACACTTTGCCAATTCTGCATAGACAATTCCTAGACCGATGGGAGGTAAAGAAGAACCCACTCCAAATTTTATCTGAGTATGAAAATATCAAAAGGAATGCGGGTGAAAGTGTGCAAGATTACTGTGTGAGGTTCAATGCAGTCTATAATGCTATTTCAGCTGACATTAAACCACCGATGGGGTTAGCATTGCTCAAGTTTCTAGACGGTTTCGATGCTGATATGGCATATCAGTTATGAGAAAGAGATCCTACCACACTTGAAGATATGCAGAAGAACACCATAAGTGTAGAAGAAAATATGCTGGCCAAAAGAACAAGAATGAAATCAGAAAAGAAGGTGACTATAAAGGAAGAACCATCTACCTCAGATGTTAAGATGGATACTTTGCTCCAGAAAATTGAGAAGATGTTTGACCGGCTGACTATTGTAGATAAACCTGAAACACCAATCAGGAATCCAAACTTCAGAGGACAACAGCAACCCCAATTTCGGATTAAGTAAAGGGAGCAAAAGGCACAAGATCAGACAGCACAACAACAGTAGGTCAGAACTCCTTTGTAGCAGAACTATGTGCACGGAATGGAGGAGGAAGATGATGATGATTCGGTGGTTGAGGCAAACTATTTCTTCACTACTAATGGTATGCCCATTTTTCTGATGGAAGATGAAGAATATGTGGAGGTTCCAGACACCCAAAGGGATGAATACTATATACTAGTAAATGAGGTAGTTTTGGAGGATGAGTCGGATGATTATCAGAGAGGGTATATGAACGCCTTGACAACACAGTAGACTCAATATTCATTAAGAAGCAGATATGTGCCAGTCATTCCAATTCAAAAAAGAAAGGAAGCACAATCCAAAAATGACTCCACAAACATTCAGAAGAAAGGGAAAGAGCTTGCTAATCCAACTTCCAGCAAAGGACCATCAGCAAATAGTGTTGCAAACGAGAAGAACAATCAGCAAAGTGCAGCAAAAGAAAGAGCAGAAAAGAAGGACCTTCCTATCAAAGAGGTAGAGAAAGTTTCAGCTTTTAGTTTAGAAAATGAAATTTCTAAATTAAAAGTTTCAATTCCTTTGACTGAGTTGATTAAGAACAGCAGCTATAAACACCAGGTGTCAATGTAGAAGATAATCATCCTGAGCTCATTTTTGGCCATGCCTTAGAAGTTCAGTCCAAAGATAGTGAAGTTCCTCCATTTTATATAAGCCTTAGACTACACGAGTATGTTCTCCATAATGCCATGTTCAACTCCGGAGCTTCTCATAATCTGATGCCAAAAGCCATTATGGAGAAATTGGGCCTTGACATTACTCGAAAATATCATGACCTGTATTCTTTTGATTCCGATAGGGTCCGTTGTATTGGTCTTATCAAAGACTTGGTGGTATCTTTAGACCAAATTCCAACCAAGAATGTTCTAATGGATGTGGTTGTTGCTGACATTCCACCACGGTTTGGTATGCTTTTGTCCAGATCGTGGGGTGCGAAACTTAAAGGAACTTTACAACTTGATTTCTCTTATGCTACCATTCCCGTGTTTGGCCAATTGAGAAAACTATACAGGGAGAAGAAAATGAAATACATGATCACTAGCAAAGAGAAGCCACTCAATCATCCAATAAACGCTATACATACAGATTTAGAATCATTTGTACTATATTCAGATAGTGGTTTGAATGATGTTGATAGTCAGTTAGTTGAAGTAGAAGATGTTCCGGAGATTTCAAAAAAATTTAGAGCAACCCTTGATCAAGAAAGATAGAAAATAGCAAGTTCTTCTGAGCAGTCCACATACCAGCAGCAAAAAGACAGTGAACAGCAGAAAAATGAAGAGATTAGTCAAGGTAAGGAAGAGAAGGAAATAGAATTTTAGCATCTAGAAGAAGAGGCAGGTCTTTGGAGCATGGATTTTGATGGAGCCGTGGGTAAGGATGGTGTTGGCATAGGAATTTGGATTCGGAGCCCTGCTTTTCAGCCTGATAAAGTTCCCAGTAATGTTAGAATATGTTCTTGCAAATTGTCTTTTCACTGCTCTAACAATGAAGTGGAGTATGAAGCTTTGATTGCAGGTCTGAAAATTTTGAAGAAGTTAAATGCAAAAAGGATTTTGGTCTATGGAGATTCAGAGCTGGTAATCAAACAGGTAAAGGGAGAGTATCAAGAAAAGCACCCACGGATGAGAGCCTACAGAAATGTAGTCCTAGACATCTTGCGAATGTTTCCTGATTATACTTTGACAGCTGTACCCCGAACTCAAAATATTATTGCAGATTCACTCGCCACTACTGCAAGCAATTTGAAGATCCCAATTAACTCTAGCAAAAAGTTTTAAATTCATGTCAAACACCGGCCTGTTGTTCCGGACAATTTAAGGTATTTGCAAGTGTTTTGGGATGATAATGAAATCAATACCTTTTTGCAGAATGAAGGAAAGTACAAGGATGCTTCCATAGATGATGACTATGATACCGATGAACAAGAGATTGAAGTGAACTAGATGGAGATATGGCAGCTGAAAGACAACAATATTCCTAAAGGTCTCATACCTTTAGAAGAAATTTTTTATCAAGATGATGTGGCAAGAAAGCTGAGCTTAGTGCCGACAGATAAAGGAATTGAGGATGTCAATCTTGGAACAGCAGATAAGCCCAAGTTTGTGAAATTTTCCAAAGCATTGTCTCCCGAAGTAAAGACTAAATATATTAGATTGTTATCTAAATTTTCGGATGTGTTTGCTTAGGATTATTCAGATTTGAAGGTGTATGACAAAGATATAATTCAGCACACAATTCCCATCAAGCCAAATCAGAAGCCATTCAGGCAGAAGTTGAGAAGAATCAACCCAAAGCTACTGCCTTCCATTGAAAAGGAGGTAAACAAATTATTTAAAGTTGGTATAATTGTCCCAATTAGATTTTCTGATTGGATTTCGAATCTGGTTCCGGTACGAAAGAAGACCGGAGAAATAAGATTGTGTATCGATTTACGGAATCTTAACAAGGTATCTTTGAAGGACAATTACCCACTTCTGAAGATGGATCATATCCTGCAAAGAGTGGTTGGAGCATCACGCATGTCACTACTCGATGGATATTCAGGTTATAATTAGATCCTAGTGCATGAAAATGATCGAGACAAAACTGCATTTACCACACCTTGGGGAACTTTTCATTATGCTAAAATGCCATTCGGTTTGAAGAATGTTGGAGCCACATTTCAGCGAGAAATGGACATCGCTTTCGCTAATGAAAAGGATGTATTTCTAGTTGTATATTTAGATGATTTGACAGTGTTTTCAAGTTCCGATGATGAGCATCTACACCATTTAAAGATTGTGTTTCAGAGATGTAGGAAGTTCGGGATATCTCTTAATCCAAAGAAAAGTCTTTTCGCCATGGATGAAGGAAATATGCTTGGTCATATTATCTCAAAAGAAGGAATTCACATTGATCCTTCAAGGGTGGAGGCAATTCAACAAATAGATTTTCCCCGAAACAAGAAGGAGATACAAGATTTTAATGGTAAGATGAATTTCTTACACAAATTCATACCTAACCTAGCTGAACATTTAAGAGAAATAACTAACATGTTGAAAAAGGACAGCATGGTAAAATCGACGGAGGATGCCATGAAGTCATTTAATCTGGTCAAGTATGATTTATCTACAGCGTCGGTCTTGATTAGTCCTGATTACACTCAAGATTTCATCATATTTTCATTTGCATCCGAGCATACCATGGTTGCAGTATTGATGCAAAAGAGAGATCAAAAAGAGAAGCCCATTGCCTTTTTTAGTAGGAATATCCGAGTTTCCGCCTTGCAATACAATATAATTGAAAAACAGGCTCTTGCTCTTGTCAAAGCGTTGAAGGATTTCAGAGTGTACATTCTGCACTCACACATTATAGCATATGTTCCCAATGCAGCAGTAAAGGATGTGCTGATACAAACTGATCTAGAAGGAAGGCAAGGAAAGTGGATTGCAGCAATGTTGGAATACGATCTGGAGATTAAACCCACAAAGTTGATCAAAGGACAAGGCTTGGCGAGACTAATGGCTGAATCAAATCTGCATGCTTTAGATATCAATCTCATCGCAGCCATGTCAAAAGATGAAGAAGAAGGCTCTCTCATTCAAGTGTCTGAAATGTTTCTTCAGTCACCATGGTATTTAGACATAGTGTATGTACTTCAGCACCTTTCGCCACCTCCAGGAATGACAAAGAACAAAGGTAGATCACTCAAACTCAAAGCTGCAAAATTCTGCATTCTAAATAATGCCCTTTATTGGAAAGATCCGAGAGGTGTGTTACTTAACTGTTTGGTTGAAGACGAAGCTCAGAAAGTGATGTATGACTTTCACAAAGGTGATTGTGGTGGTCACTTGTTCTGGAAGACAACGGAAAATAAAGTGTTGAGAGTAGGTTACTACTGGCCGACTCTATTTTCAAATGTTTACAAAATAGTCATGCACTGTCATGAATGTCAGGTCTTTCAAGGGAAAAGAAAATTGTTGCCTCTTCCTCTGAAGCCTGTCAAATTTAATGCACCATTTCAGTAATGGGGACTCGATTTCATCGAGGAAATCCATCCAACATTGTCAGCACAACACAAATGGATCCTAACAGCAACCGACTACTTTACCAAGTGGATTGAAGCTATTCCAACCAGACAAGCCACAGATATGGTAATCATCCAATTTCTAGAGTCATATATTTTATCTCATTTTGGTACTCCTAATAAAATCATCACAGATAATGCAGCCGCATTCAAATCAAAGAGGATGATCGAATTTTGCATCAAGTATAACATTATTTTGGGTCATTCTACAGCATATTACCTGTAGGGAAATGGTTTGGTTGAATCATCAAATAAGTCTTTGGTGAACATCATCAAGAAAATGTTGGAAACAAATAATAAAACTCGGCACAGGAAGTTGGTTAATTCCTTATGGGTTGATAGAGTGAGCCACAAGAAACCCATAGGTATGTCTCCATTTGAACTAGTTTATGGCATTGACACAATTTTTCCAACATCTCTTGCAGTTCCGGTTATGAGACTATTACAGGAGGCTAGCAGTGAAGAGGATGACTTTCAGCGAAGAATCAATCAGATGATTCATCTGCAGCAAACAAGGGATGAAGTTTTCCAAAACACTTTCAAATTACAGGAAAAGATCAAGAAGATCTATGATCGGAAAACTAAAGCAGACAAATTTCATCTAGAGGATGTAGTGTTGCGATGGGATGCTCGGATTGAGGACAAAGGAAAGCACGGTAAGTTCGAAAACTTATGGAAAGGACCCTATAATATTGCAGCATATAGAGGACAGAATGCTTTTCTGCTCAAGGAGATGGATGGTCAGGATTGTCCAGGAGGGCTAGTTAATGGTAGGCTCCTGAAGCACTACTACTTCTAAGGTAATTTCTAAAATTATAACATGATCATTGTACATACCATTTTCCATTTCATTGCAAGATTTCAAGGTACACAGTCATTTCAGCTTGGGGCCCGAGGTGAAGGCTATAAAGTTTGAATGATATGTGTAAGGTTTGTCGGTTCTAATTTAGTTTCTAGTCACAGTTTGAGTCATGAGTCAGTTTCAGTTTGCATTGTGTCAGTATTCAGTTTTTTAGAAGTTTTGACTCAGTTGCCCAATGGATAAGGCTACTAGGTCTACGGTGTTCTTGGCACCTCCAAGGAGCTACCATCCCCATTGGAGCCAATGTTAGTGTTAGTGTCTTCACACTGCCATCAGTGATCAAAATATGCTCTTTTGCATTTCATAGTAGGAGTCCCATACTAATGAGTTTGCATTCCATTAGGTCATGAATTCACTGATTGTAGGGTTTTCTTCAAATTTTTCCTTCATGATCTATACTTGCTAATCCTCTTTCATATATTTCCGTCATGGCTCATGTTCACTTTGCAATTCATTTCATTAGGTCTTCGGGTTTGGTCTCATTAGGTTTTAGGGTCCCACCATGGTCAAATCCAATAATTACATGCCAATAATGATCAGCAAGGACATGAGGATGCCAATAATGATTGGTAAAGCCATAATTTATCATTTTGAAAGTTGAATGTAGTTCTCACCTCAAAACTTGTTTTGAGGTGAAAACAGAGTATTTTGTTTTTATCTTCATTTATGATGTAATTTTATCTTTTCATATGTAATATTGGTTCCCAGTTACTCCTAAGCACCTTGTGATGTTGCCAAGCCCCTGCCACTACAAAAATAAAGTCATCTTGAGCACCAATCCACCTGCAAGAGCAAAAGAAAACAAGCATGAAAAACAGAGTATTAAAAAGGACAAATAGACATTAGAAAGGTGGGTTTTTCAAAAGAAATAATCAAATGGAGTTCATATAAAACCCTCCATCCTAATTTCAAAATCATTATGTCATGTTTGCAAAAGCCAAAGGGGAGAAAAATGTTGCGCTCTTGGGTAGTGGTGCTGCGCTTAGGCCAGCCAACCCAAAAAACACTCCCAACTTCAAATTTACGCCAAATTTCCTCCAATTCCACACTTGGGAAGTAAGTATCACTCCTCTCCCTCCAATTTGGTTTGCACATGTTAATATTTTCATAAGTTTCCACTCATTACATAAAACCCTAATTCTCACCATAAACCCTAAATCATTTGGTTTATTTCACTACGTAGCTTCATAGCTACAGCCTTCCACATATCATCTCCTCCATCCTCACCTATTTCTCATCACTTGTTTTTCATCCCCATAAACCCTCCTTTCATTCTCATAATTTGTGCCCTAGCTATAAATACATACAGTCACTCATAAACCCTAGAGCCTACCCCTCATTCCATTCATATTGGTCTCTCTACACTGTAAATTTTTGTGAAATTAAACAGTGAAACCATGGACAGAGGAAGTGATTTTGAGTATGATGAAGAGACAGCCAGTGATAGTTCTGTAGAGAGACATAGGCAGAGAAAGCCTCACAAGGGAGGAAAAATCATAAGAGAAGAGCCCACCAGTTTAAGAGAATTGCAAGCTTGCCCACTTGCAGTCTCTTGTTTCAAACACCATGGATGTTTTGAATTCTATGAACTAGTGGAAAGAGCTCAGTTTCATCATGAGTTGGCCAGACTTTTTGTGGCTCATTTGCATAACTATGAGGTGACACTTGCCAGAGTAACCTTCACAATATCACCAGCTATCATTTCAGAGGCCACTAGAATTCCTAATGTTGGTGAGAAATGGTACAAGGCTCAGGACCTTGATGAGCATTACTATGAGCCTTACATCAAGCCTCAGTACAGAAACCAGGTGAAGAGGCTTTTCCCCTTTAAATTTTTGGAGAACATGTATGTTCCTTTGATGAGGATTATCATCAAATATTTCACTTGTGAAGGCAGATTCTCCTAGTTGTATGCTTACCATATCAGACTCCTCATGCACTTCACCAAGGTAAAGATGATGAATCTCCCATATTTCTTGTTTAGAAACATTGACAAAATAGCTTACCTTGTGCAGAAGAAGCCATACCCTCAGCAGTTGAAAAGCATCTATCATTACTCTTTGATCAAAATCATTGTTCTTCACCATCTCAGTCTTCTTAACATTCCTTGGGAGACTTTCATTGCTCATGAGATGTTCAGAGGTCCACAGATCCCTTCACCAGTGCATCAAGAAAAAGGTGGGCCTTCTAGCCATGGGGAAACAAGGGAAGAGGTCAAGGAAACCAAAACTGCTGAGGTGCCAGTGTACTTGACATATCAGAGAGGCACAAGGAGACTTTTTGCAGCTGCCAGGCAAGTGTTTGCTCCACGGGATGTGGAAGGGACCTTGCCTTCTTCATCATTCCACATGCAAATGTTATCTCCACGAGGTGTGGAAGGGGCTTTGCCTTCTACATCGACAAAAAAGGTACAGGTTGAACAGATGAGCAAAGGAAAGGAAAAAGTGCAGGAAGAGAACCTTGGTGATGAGGAGGAAAGAGATTTTGACTTGATTGAGCATGAGGAGCCGCAGCAGCGCTATACTCATCATGGAGTTAACATCATTGATTTGGAGGCTCAGGATGAAGAAACCACCAAAGACATTATCATACAAGAAAAGAAAGCTCAAATACAGACTTTGGCAGACAACTTAGAGAGAGCCAAGTTCATCATCAAATACTTGGAACAGGAAAACAAACAGTTGAGTGACAAACAAGTCCTCATGGAGCTGGAAATGATCAAAGAAAATAGGCAAATTGCCAAAGAGGCTCATGTCATATTGACTCCTATTGAGCAGGAGATTGAAAATGATAGGGAAAATTGGTTTGATAGAGTCAACATTCATCTTGAAGGATTCATTGAGAAGGCCAACAGGGATAAGAAAATACTCTGACACATGGCATACCATTACATGACCCGCAACAAAATTTGTAACATGAGGATTAGAAAATTAAAGGCTAGGCTAAGGAAAGCTTTGGAGGCCAAGAAAGAGCAAAATAGACTCAAAATGTTGGTTGAAGCCTCTTTGGCCAACCAAAGCACTTTATGGTGGTGCTACATACCAAATTTGGGCAAATTTTGAGAAGTTTTTGTATTTTTGAAATATTGAAATTCACAACACAGAAAGCGTTTTTTCCTGGGGCATCCATTGGAAAAAAAGTTGAAATTTTTGGATTAGAATGATGAGGACATCCACCCTGGAAATTTTCAGAAGTTTTGGAGCAGATCTGGTTCACCAAAAGGTCCAAAGCTACTAAAAAATGACCTTTCTGCCTCTTTTCGGACACATAGAAGCAGTCTTGGGAGATTCAAGTTTTGAGGGGCAAATGACCTCCAATTCAAAAATTATATGTGTTCCAGAAACTAGACTTGAAGACCTTACCAATGAGCTATCATGGGTTCAATTTGGCTAAGGGGAAGGCCTCCAAAATTAGGTGGAAAGTGGCACTACGCTTAGGACCAGTGGCACTACGCTTAGGGCCATTTTGCTTAGGGAACTAAAATTCGCCTGTTTTGACTGTGAATTTGATTTCTCTCTCCTCATGGATGATTCAACTAATGTAATTGATGACATGGCATGTAAATTTAATGGTAAAATAGTTTTATAAGGTAGATTCATTAGTTAGAGGTGGTTTTGAGGCAAATGAATCAGTTTCCCCTCTTTTAGAGGCAAGTTGTTTAGCTGCCTAGATTCCTGGTCCTTGTTTGGAAATGGTTGAAACAACTCCTTTTCTCAGGGTTTCAAACCTTGATGATTAGGATGAGGGATTTCAATTTCTATATCATGTATTTTCTTTCTCATTTGCAAGGGTTGGATTCAGCTGCATGCTCATGTACTGAACACATATCATTTTGTAGCAGTTTTGGCAGGAAACTAATAAAGTTGCAGCTATTTTTATGGGATCCCTGTGGTATGGCCTTTAGCATGTGTTTCTTCTTCTGTTAATATGTTTTCATGTCATTTATGTATGCCTCTTTCATATAATTGCTTCTGATTGGTTGTTTTCAAGTTAGATAGGTGGAATACATTAGGTTCTAATGCTCCGCCTTGGGAAAACACCAGTATTTCATATTTTCTTCTATTTAGGAAGGATTCTTGACTTGCTCAAGCCCTTCTTAGCTCCTCACCAATCTAACCTTTCACCCCATCAAACTTAAGGTGCTGAATATCATATCTACCTTGCCCCATAGAATCCCCTACAATTTCAACTTAGTTTCGCAGACCCAAATTGCCAAGCTCCTCCTGATCTGGCAAACACCAACAAAATTCAATCAAACCTTTCGAGCTCCTATACCTAGCCTAAAATCTTTACCTATTTCAGTAATCCCGACTGATATTCATAAGGAGAGAGCCCTCTCTCGACCTAGTAGGGCTAGCTACCAGGTTAAGCTTGGTTTGTGGTTACCCTAGAATTGCCTCCATTCAGCCTGAGGTCAATCTAGGTGATAACACTTCGTGCGGCTCAAACCTCATCATTTGCAAATTTTGAGTCGGGGGAGAATGGAGTACCCCTTTTTCGCACAACCTTGCTATCAAGGTAGGGCAGTCTTCTGCCTCATGATCAAACTGAGTACAATATAAGCATGATGTTCTTGTCAGATTCGTACAATCGCAGGCATAGTGTCCGAGTCCTCTACAATTGTAGCAAATTAGTTGTCCACGATCCCTTCCTGGTCCCATTCCACCTCAAACTCGCCCACACCCCTAAAATCCAGCGCGCACCATCCCTGCATTTGGGTCGAGGGCTCGCGTTCCAGTTTGTACCCTGTAGGCAAGATTCTAATCCATCATTAGTTCGTAGCTTCTACAGGTGCGTTCATCATGGCCTATTGACCTGCAGAAATTACAAAACATTTGTTGGGACGTTTGTGTATACTTTTGCAATAGATGACAATTATCCGTAGTGTGTTTTCCCCCTATCTGACATATCGCGCACCATAGTGTATGTGTCGCGCTTGGTCCTAATTGTGCCTCAGGTCTTAATAGCATTGGCCCTCCTCCCACCAAGTAATTCGCAAATACTGGATAGTGGTCCTTGTCATTCCCCTGGCCTTTTAGCTCTGGTTGAGGTATCCTGTCTTGTTTCAAACTCTGCATTTCCAGGCACAGATTTTGTAGTTGCACATGGATTTGTTGGACTCCCAGACCAGGAACTTGTATAGGGATCTCATGCAATCCCATTTCCATCTCCAAGGCTTCAGCCTAGGTGGAAAGCTTTTGTTGTGACGGTGTCATCCTTAAATGTGGTGTTAATGATGCTACAAACTAGGCGCGGTGTTGTCCATCCGTTAAAGTCATGTTGGCTTCGCGAATCATACTCTTCAACCTCTGGTCCAAATCCCAGGGGGTCTCACCAGAGAGCATCGCGATTTCCTTAAACCGGATAATTGACTGTGTCTCCGACTTTGGCCTGCTAAATTCCCTGTTCAGCGTGGCATGGATTTCTGCAATTCCTGCATTGGGATGGTCATTAGAATTCTTAATGTACCATGTTAATGCGCGATCCTACAACGCGTTTACCAGTGTAGCCTTCTTTATATTGTCATCCACGACTCCTTGTGCTTCCCATACCGCCCTTACCACGAACCAGAATTGGTCCGGATCTTCGTTCCCTACTCCTCTGAATACCGGTAGTTTGATCGCACTCGCCATACTGAAATGTGGTGGTGGAGGTGGGGTGGGTAGATATGAAGGTGAAGAGGGTGAGACGGGTGGTGGTGTAGGTGGAGGTGGTAAGCGCAGAATTAGTTGCCTTATCAGACTGGCCGAGCTTCTCGGAGAAACTTTCGCGAGCTCTTCCTCACTTTCGCGCGAGGGTGAAATTAAGGGACTAGTTTCTAACTCTTCACTACTTCCATTTCTGTAGATCTTCCCACTTCGCGTAGTCCCAAACATTAATCTATTTGCATAACCCGCTTTTCACACAATAGCATCTTAATCCAGGTATTCAAAGATTTAATATACTTACTTCACGGCCCTTTGAGGAAGTGTCGTTCTGCCTCACTGTAGCTGACGGTCATATCTACCGCAAACTCAGTGATAAATCCTCCTATAATCCAATCGAGCCAATGGTCCAGCTCTCACACGATCTTATCTCCTGACGCTTCTAGTCTGCACACTAATTTCAGAGTCCACACAATTGGTTTGTCGAGCCTACACCTTCCCTGACTGTCTTCTAGCTTCGCGATCCACTCATACAGCTCAGAATGAAAGGATGCAAAGAAAATTTCATGGATTTCCGTATATAAGTAGCGCTCCAGCCACTATTCCTTAGATACTCGCGGATTCCTATTTTCTTGCGCCACGAACTCGTGAATCTTCTTGTCCAACCACCCTTCAATTTATTTCTTGGTTGGATTCCAGTGACATGACATCAGACATCCCTTATGCAGATCCCGGTCCTGGCAACGGAACCATTTGTTGGCTTGTTGGGGCCTGACCCAAGTTCAGAGGTGATTTAGCCAAACAAATCCTAGTACTACTGGCCCTTTTGGCAACAGTCCGCAGAGCGCGGACTGAGGTCTCACCCGAAGTAGTATGGGAGGGTGCTAGAACCAAGTTTCCACACCCTAGAGATGTCTGATGATTTTCAGTGATCCGCAGTTTGACCCTACTCACACGTCGCTACGTGCACTTATTAGTGGCTCGCAACTGTGATGTTGTCTTCGCAGAGCCCTACTCGGGGCTCGATCCACGTTCGTACCCAATCCCTTACTATTAACCCGATATTAGTTGATCACTTAACTTATCTGCATGTGTTTAGTTATACTTAATAGTGTTCACCATTCATACTAGTGCGCGTGATAAATAAAATAGTATAATTGCAAAAGATATCAACCATATAATAACTCAAAACAGATACACAAGATCTAGAATCAAAACTTCTCTTTATTATTATTCTTCCTTGGTTATAGACTCGACTCTGCCCTGCGCACTCAGCTATGGACTCTACTAGGCCTCTACGCACTCAGCTACAGAGCCTCTTCCTATTACTACGACCCAAAGCACTTAGACCTTTACTCTATGCTCACTATCTTCTAGACTCCATTCGTTCCTCTATGTATCTCTCCATTCTCTTTACAGCTTAGAGCCTCGCTCTATTTATGCAATCCCATGGTCCGTAGACCATCGGTAGGCCGACACTACATTCAAAACTTAGGGCGGACAACCCTATGACTCTAACATACAATTTGTGCTCTGCGCCCGCAATTCACGGAGTCTTTACAACAATAATACTCAAAACTTGGGCTTTGAGCCCCAAAACATGTTGTGGGGGGATTCCATGCCCAACATCTAAGATTATGAGAGTGACGAAGATCTGGAATTTATCTATAAGATAACAGCGCGAGACCAAGATTGGGTGAATCCAACAGCGGATGGATGAATTACATGGGATCACGAGAGTTCATGCACCTCGGACTCTGATGAAGAACTAGAGCGCTAGCAGAATCGGTTACATGAAGTAACTACGCTAAGTTGTAACATGATGACCCGGTCACTACGTTGTGTGTCGTCAGAGGTAAGAAATCTGCCTACTTATGATGGCCTGAATGATGTAGATATTTTTCTAGATGCATTTGAGAGGGAGGTACCAAAAAGGCAGCGCTTCCAGGCGTTGGACTGGGCATTGTGTGCTACACCCGCAAGGTGGTGGTGTACGCACAAAGGAAGCTTTGATGATTGGCGTGAATCTAAAAGAATGATGAGAACTCACTTTGGGAAGCCAAAGATGTGAGTGACAGACAAGTATGATGGGTAGGATGATCCACATGCACACTTGGCCAAATGGGCCCAGGATTATGGAGAGAAGCCCCAACCTGAATGGGTGCACTTGTTATGTCATAACCTGGATATCGTCCTGATAAATTGGTACGTAGAAACAAAGCTCTGCCATGGGATAGGTGAATGGGATATTCTGCGCGAAGGATTCATGATGAAATTCAATTTTGAAGATGAGTTTGACAGTATTGATGAAGCACTACAAGAGGTAAAAGCAGAAATCTTTAGGATACCGTAGGATCCTTTAGACCTGATTCAGCCTAAATGGGCTACTCAGCTAAGTCACGCACTAGAATGTTATAACGTAATTGTTGAAGAAGAGGGTGAGGATCCGTGAAATATTAACATCCCTGAAACAGAAGGTCACCGCAAAGTTGAAGGACCATAGGTTGAGAATCCGAATATAATCGCACCGCTGAAAATGAAACAAGTGAACATTGGTACGGAGGTAGAGCCCAAATTCAGGAATATTGGAGATTACTGGGACGACACGACGATGGATAAGGTCGCTGAATTGCTTCACGAATACCAGGATTTATTACCTACCAAGTTTATGAACCTAAAAGGGATAATCAAAGACCTAGGTATGATGAATATCACGTTGAAACCCAACGTGAAGTCGGTTAAGCAAAGACATTTCCGCCTCAATCCAAAGTACAAGGAAAAGGTTCACTTGGAGCTAGATAAGATGCTCACGGTCGACATTATTAAGCCTGTGGAAGAATCTGACTGGGTAAGCCTTATGGTGGTACAGGATAAGAAGCAGAAGGATGAAATAAGGATATGCATGGATCTCAGAACGCTGAGTGACGCTTACGTACATGATCCTTTCCCAACTTTGTTCACTAATGAAGTGTTGGACAATCTAGGTGGCCAGGAAGCATATTCCTTTACTAACAGGTTCTTGGGGTACCACCATATCAAAATCGCGCTGGAAGATAGCAGCAAGACAACCTTCACGACTGAGTGGGGTTGTTTTCAGTACACTGTAATTCCGTTTGGATTGAAGAATGCACCTGCGATTTTATCGTGCATAGTTGTTGTTGTGTTTAAGGAGTTTATTCATAAGTTCCTGGAAGTATACTTTGATGACTGGACTGTATTTGGGCTGGTGAAATGCCATGTAGAAAGTCTGCACCTGATGCTGGATACCTGTCGAAGATACCAGATCGCGCTTAATCTGAAGAAGTGCTTGTTTTGTGTTCCTTTTGGGACCCTGCTGGGTCATGTGGTTTGCAGACAGGGACTGATGGTAGATCCCGTGAAGATCGCGGTGATACTAAACTTGGAAGCATCGAGGAGTGTGAAACAGTTGCGCGCTACCCTGGGACATACGGGATATTATAGAAAGTTTATCAAAGGCTATTCCCAGATCACCGCGCCTATGGAGAAATTGTTCAAGAAGGATGTCACGTTCTATTGGAATGAAGACTGTAAGAAGAGCCTGGATGTGTTGAAAGAAAAGATGGTCATTGTGCTGATCCTAATCTTCTCGGATTGGAAGAAGGAGTTTCATGTGCATGTCGATGCATCATGTATAGCACTAGGAGCAGTACTAACACGGGCTAGTGGAAAAAACCTAGACCACCCTATCGTGTTTGCAAGAAGAAGGTTATCTAAAGCAGAGAAGAACTATTCCACCACCGAGCATGAAGGGTTAGCTATGGTATATGCGCTCCAGAAGTTTAGACACTACTTGCTGGGAGGCCATTTTAAGATGTACACAGATCATTCCATGCTGAAGTACCTGGTCAATAAGCCTGTGTTGGGGGGGAGAATCTGCAGATGGCTGTTATTGTTCCAGGAATATGATTTTGAAGTTATTGTGAAGCCTGGATGACTAAATGCGGGACCAGACCATCTGTCGCGCATTGAAATAGGGGAAGAGCCCACTAATTTGGAGGAAGGATTGCCTGACATGCAGCTATTTGCAATGAACATCGCGGACGGTCATTTTGAAGATATGATACACTCCCTAATGATAGGAACTACCCTAGAAGGATACATTGTCCAGCAGAAGAAGGAACTAGTGGTGCGCGCGGCAGATTTCTCTGTCATTGCCGGGCATCTATACAAAATGGGGTATGATGAGATATTGTGACGATATGTACCTGAGTTTGAAAGAAGCATCATCCTCACGAACGCTCATGGGGGTGCCGTAGGAGGACATTATGTAGGGAGAGCAACTGCGCAGAAGATTCTACGCACAAGGTTGTGGTGGCCAACCCTCCATCAAGACTAAAAAGCATATTGCAAGGCATGTGATATGTGTCAAAGGACTGGCAGGCCATCGCGAAGGGATGAAATGCCTTTGAATCCTCAAATGACGTTGCAACCCATTGAGAAATGGGCAATAGATTTTGTGAGACCCATTCAGCCCTAAGGAAAGACAGGAGCAAGGTACATTATCACAACGATGGAGTATTTGACTCATTTAGCGGAGGCACAGCATATGAAGGATTCCACAGACATGACTACTGCAAAGTTCCTCTTTGAGCATGTACTGATGCGATTTGGATGTCCAAAGATCTTGATGAGTGATCGCAGTATGCACTTTCTGAATGAGACGATCAGCGTGCTAACGGAGGAATTTCAGGTATATCACCAGAAGAGCACACCTTATCACCCGCAGGCTAACGAGACAGTGGAAGCATTCAATAAAGTGTTGGAGAACGTGCTGACCAAGGTTTGCAATGCTCAGTGAAGTGATTGGGACCTACACATACCTGCAGTACTATGGGCTTATCGAACAACATGCAAGAAGTTGATTGGACAAACCCCTTTTAGGCTTGTCTATGGTGTTGAAGTTGTAATGCCTATGGAATATATTGTGCCTAGTCTATGCATAGCAGCGCTCACAGGTATGACGGATCACGGAGCCTTGGAGGAAAGGCTCGCACAGCTGGATGAGCTTGAGGAAGAGAGATTTCTAGCTGGATTTCACCAACAGGTCCAAAAGCAGCGCGAAAAGGCATGGCATGATCGACATATTAAGCTGCACACCTTTAAGGTAAATGACCTGGTTTTGTTATATGATAGTAAGTTTGATAAATTTCCAGGAAAGTTTAGGATGCATTGGTTAGGGCCTTATGTCATTAAGGAGATTACCGATGGAGGAGCGGTACAGTTGGTCAAATTGAATGGAGATCCCTTCCTAGGAAAGGTGAATGGCAGTCAATTGAATCCATACACCGGTGGTCCGACCATGTGACTAGATGAAGGTAGCACAGTCTTAGCGCTCCAGGCAGCTGAAAGGAAGCACGAGACTATAAACTACATTGCCCAAGTTTGGGAGCTGCGTAATTGGAGGATTGTGCGAAGCAAGGAAGTGTCACAGGGTCCGCGGCAGTGCGGAGGGAGCTGCGCTGCCCAGGGAGAAATCATGCAAATTGGCCAGAAAGTGACCGTTAAAGTCATTGTTCATGATTTGACCATTGAAATGAGGCAAAATGGAGCGGGCAGCCGGCATTTAAGATGAAATCAGGTTTTGTTATATGATAGTAAGTTTGATAAATTTCCAGGAAAGTTCACGATGCACTGGTTAGGGCCTTATGTCATTAAGGATATTACTGAAGGAGGAGCAGTACAGCCAGTAAAATCGAATGGAGATCCCTTCCCAGGAAAGGTGAATGACAGTCGATTGAAGCCATACTCCAGCGGTCCAACCATGTGACTAGATGAAGGTATCACAATCTTAGCGCTCCAGGCAATTGAAAGGAGGCGCAAGACTATAAACTACACTGCCCAGGTTATGGAGCTACGCAATTGGAGGATTGTGCGAAGCAAGTGTCACAGTGTCCGCGGTAGTATGGAGGGAGTTGCACTACCCAGGGAGAATCGCACAGGTCGGTTTGAAAGTGACCGTTAAATTCACTGTTCATGATTTGATGGTTGAAATGCGGCTAAATGGATCGGGCGCCCGACATTTAAGATGAAATTTATGGCTCAGATCCTTGAAAATTTGTCTCCAATCCAACATTAATGAACAAAATTTGGGGGAAATCGTCAGATTTGAATTCAAAATTCCCTATAAATTACAAGTGGTTTTCCGGCAAAAAACACTTGGCATTTTGAGAATTGAGTTGTTGAGCTCTCAGGGGCACATGAATCGTGAGCACTACAAACTTATGATCGCTACTAAAATATTTGAGACTTTGTTGATGGAAACACAGGAGTTCTTGCATAAAATCATGTTGGCACCTACAGAAGTTAGAGATACCGAAGGAGAGGAGTCAGCACCAAAAGTTGAGATGGAGGCAGAAGTGGCTGCTTCAGAGGTTGCCGAGGTGCTCGCTCAAGTCCCTAAATCACCAAGAACACCAAGACCGAAGTTGACCCCTACCAAAGAAACTATGAAAGATAAGAAGGGCAAGCAACCTGCCATACTGGTGTGCGCATCGCCAAGAAGAAACCCACCAAAACCGACCGCACAGGAGAAACGCAAGGCCATAAATTTGGAACCCGAGGAGGAAGACGTTGAAGACATCCCTATGGACGATGAGGATGTGGGAGTTGAAGTAGAGGAAGTTGAGACCCAAGGCGCAGACCCTATTACTCAATTGCTAGAGTATGTCCCTCCATGCAACCCTAAGTCCAAGGTGTCGAAGGACATTGATGAGTGTAAAACTCCCCTACAAACCCCTCTGTTGTTGGATGACAATTTTTTCGACCGTCCGCACTTGGCACAAGTGTCGATGCTGAAACTTGAAGACTAGGACTTGGTGGACCATGAGAACTTCCCACACCTGGCGACCGAGCAACTGATGTGTTGCATCATTGATACGAATTCGGGAATGACCGCATTGGAGTCACAGAGGTGGCTCAAGGGAGTAGAAAATGCAAGGCTACTCAACCTGCTCTAGGTGTCGCACTACAACACACCCTGGTAACAGTTTTGGTCATCAAGCAACTATTGTGCTTGGTGCATGATGGGTGTCTGTGGTTGGAGGAGCCGATACCCATCATGGATAGGTTGATTCACTAGATAATGCACTTGCCATATATAGGAGAGAATCCGGCCATGGTATTTGGTGGAAAAGGTGGCGACCAAGCTCTCACGGAGTCAATGAAGGAAAAATTTAAACTAGTGAATAAGCCGCGAGGATACGCTATATCCAGTATCTGCGACCCTGCTATGAAGGTAGCAACGCAGATCTTAGCAGGGAAGGTAATGAGGAAGTGTCGTGTCGATGAGATGTCAGTGCCTGTCATCGCGCTCGCAGCACAGTGCACTGAAGGAGTCCAGTTCAACTGGTCGGACTACCTTCGTGGAGAGTGCCTAGCAAACTGTCGCAAAGCACAAGAGCTCAGCAAGATGTTCCACTACGCGTGGCTCTTGCTATCAATTGTGCTGGTAGCGTTGGAGTTGCCAGAGGACAGCCAGTTTAATATTGTATTCGAAAACAATAATCGGTGGTCTTAATTATATGAGTTTAGTCAGTTTTTTTACCTCAATTCATTATTCTCACTAATGAGTTGTGCTCAGACCTTAGGGCCCACTAGCCTTGTTCATGGGTTCATTTTTTCCTAGTAAGTCTTTTTTTTTACTAGCATCTAACCTAGTGGCTTTCTCCCATTTATCAACTCCAACTCATTTTCCAATGGGAGGAGTGTACATGATAACAGGGCTAGAGATTTAGTTGCAAATAAATGTACAATTTGGTCATTCTAATAAATCAATAGATGAACCATGCATTTTCCTCCACTAAACAATGATTAGAGGCCAAGTTTTCTAGAAATTAGTTATTTAGAGTTACAGAGCACAAAAATCCTAAAATTTTCACAATTCACATGGAGGTGCCCTTCCCTTGTGCCACCATTGTTGACTAGAAAATTTACCTATCAAGTGCATAAACTTTCATAGTAATCAATGTTCATTTTAAAGGAATTTTCATTACATTTTGAGGGAATTGTTATATTTGACAGTTTTCCTATTTTCTAGGAGCCAGAGTTTCGAGGTCTATGTTATGAATAAAATAGAGGAGAATCTTTTTGGAGAGGAAGGCAATGTTATGAATAAAATATATATATAATAATATAAATATAAATAATAATGATAAACTCTAATAATGATTAATTAACTAGTAATTAGTATTGAAGAGGCATGTCTCTAAAGACATTACCGTTTTTGAAGAGGTATCTTCATAGGTATATAAGCAAACCCTTACCCTCATTGTAATCATATCACTTGTATTCAAATATTATTATATAATATATTGGTTTTTCTATAATACATGTCTTTGTCTTCGAAGTATTCTGAAGATTATTAAATAATATGAACCTTGTTTGTAACAACGGTATCATAGCATTACTCAGTTGAAAAATGTCTAACTAGGTTTAGTCTTCATAAATATGAAATGTACTTTTGATTCTTGTATTTTTTAAAATGAAATAAAAATATTGTTGCTATTGGGGCATGGGTTTCATGCTCAAGGCCTTTTATTTTAGATTTCAATCACCCATTGAGTGCTTCTATGGTTTTTCCTTGGACATGAAGTCAAAAGAGCCATTTTCATAAGTTTATGACCCCATTGGGCACATTGTAACTTGTAAAGAAAATTGCTTTTGTAATTAAAAGTGTCAAAATACCCTCCAATACTAAGTTGACTTGGAAACTGAGAAATAAGCCTATTTTGAGGAGCCACATCCACCTTGATAAGCCTATATAAAGGAAGGAACTCGACCTCCTTGAGACACATTCATCTCACATCTCATTCAAGTGAAGGAGGAGCTTAAAAAGGATATTGAAGAAGGAAGAGGAAGAAGGAAGAATTTTATGGGCTAATTTTATCTCACACGTGCAAAGAAGGAAGGCTAGGGTTTGTTGCTTCAAGGTCAAGATTCTCTATCTTTCGAAGAGGGTCAAAACTACTGGATGAAGGACCTACTAGGTCACATTCTAGCCCTAGACAAGGAAGAAAATTAAGTGAATTTTGTATAAATTAGGTTATAGATTTGCAATTTCTCATGAAGTTTTAATCAAAATCACAACACACAAACCTACACTACTGCTCTGTGAACATTAATTCACAATTTAGAACAAAACTCTCGGACATGCAAGAAGAAATAATATAGATGCAAAAAGTATTTTTATTTGGGTAAAGAAATTTGTTAAAAACCCCAATGCATGCTTGCATTAATCAAGTTAATAGAGATGTATTATAATTTCTTTTCTCAACTGAGCTCAACCTACAAGTGCACAAACTATATATTTGCTCACTAAAGGCCTCTGACCCAAACTTAGTCAAATTTTTCCTTGGCTTGAGATCCTATTTACTTGTGTTGTTCCTTGAGGAATTATCCCCTATTATTTAGGAAATTCCCTCAATTGAATTGTACAATTCCTTTAGGTTGATCATCTAACTACATGCAACACCTGTACACTAAGACTAGTCTACAGTTGATGTTACACTACCTTGGAATCTCCACCTCAGATGGGTAACTTGAATTCTCTGTATGCACTAGCTATTTTGGGTTGATAAATCAATTACCTAGAGTTTTACTAAAGTCCCACTGTTTAACTAACCTTCCACTAATTCTTCCAAAAGTTAGAACTAGTTTAACTAAAAACAACTTGAGATAACTCACCTTAATTACTACAAATTAGCAATCACAGACACAAAATTGAACTCTAACTCCTCCAACTTGAATTACTAAGTAAACTGGGTGACACAAGCCATGTCACACAAGTTAACATCATCCAAGTTGTCTGATGATGTGGAAATTTTAATTTTCTCAATTGAATCAAGTCAAAATCAAATTGAGAATTTATTGCTGCATTTTCCAAAACTTCCTCTCAATAAGAAAGGGGTTATCAACCACCCCTATCCTACACCTGTGGAATTCAAACTTCCCTCTTAACAAGGCCTTCGTGAAAATATCATCATCTTGTTCCTCTGTCAAAATGTACTGCAACAACATTATCTACTTCTGAACACAATCCCGTAAATGGTGATACTGGATATCTATATGCTTGGATTGATCGTGAAAAATAGGATTTTCAGACAGCTTGATGTAACTATGATTATCATAGTAGATCACAATTGGATCCATCATCTGACCAAACAATCCAACAAGTTTCTTTCTCATCCATATCGCCTCACTTGTTGCTTGACTGGTAGCCATGTATTTTTCTTTTTGTCAAGTTGAGTGCCATAGATATTTTCTTCTTGTTGTACCGGGAAACCATTGCAGACCCAAACTAAAAATTCCACCTGATGTAGTCTTTTGTTCTGATGGACTCCCCACCCAATCTGCATCTATCAAGCCACACACCTTCACTCGTTCTGTCCATCTACAGTAGTGCCTTTGAGGTACTGTACAACATGCTTAGCTACCCTCCAAAATAGTTTGGTTGGCCTAACCATATCTTGGCTCAGCCAGTTGATTGCATAGTTCATATTTAGCCATGTGTTCATAAGATACATTAGTGAACCCACCAACTGTCGGTAAACAGTAGCATCCACTTCCTCACCGGAAGTGGCATCCTCTTTCCTCTAGTTCGTCGCCAGAGGTGTCTCCATTGGTTTGCAATTGTCCATGCAGAACCTCTAAAGTATCCATTGGCATAAATTCCCTTAGAGGCAAACAGTTCCCCATCACCTTTCCATATTTCCAATCCTAGGAATTAGTGCATCAAACCCATGTCCTTCATTTCAAATTCTCCTACAAGGTCCTCCTTGCAAGATCTAATCAGCTTCTCGATACCAGTTAAATTCAAATCATCAACTTATAAGGCAATAATCAACAATTTACCTTCTACCAAGATATGATAGAGGTTTGCATCTGCTTCACTTTTGGTGAAGCCCAAACTAGTGAGATAGCTATCGATCCTGGTGTACCAAGCATGGGGTGCTTGCTTGAGTCTACATACATGATACTCTCAATCAAAAGTCTTGAAACCTTCTGGTTTCTCAATATACACCTCCTCCTCAATAACTCCATTGAGGAATGTTGTTTTCACATCCATCTAGTGGATATTCCACCCCATCTGTGTAGCCAGAGAAACAATTGATCTAATGGATGAGTACCTTGGGACAGGAGAAAAGGTCTCCTCATAGTATATCCCCTCAACTTGAGAGTACCCATTTTCCACATATTTGGCCTTGTACTTTTCTATGCTTCTGTTTGTTGCATGCTTTACCTTAAAGATCCATCTCGAACCCACAACTGATTTGTCTACTGGTCTTGGGACCAGTTCCCAAACATTGTTCTCTACAATGAATTCATATTCCCCCACCATTCCATCAACCCACACAGGTTTCTCTACTTCTTACTCAAAAGAGGATGGCTCAGTCTCTACAAGCTCAATCATTAGAGCCATGTAGCTAGTTTACCTATCTAGTGAGCTTCTCTTCTTGCGTTTATTTAAAGGAGCACCCACATTCTCCCTCACATTGTGCACAAGTCTCTTTACTCCCCTAGTCCTTCGCCTTCCTTCTATGGATGGTTATGTTTGATCGTTTGCTTCCACTCTCTTCTCCTCAATTTTTGGTTGCTCCACAACTTCCTGAGACTCCTTCTTTGGAGTGAAAATATCCTCTTTTGGCGCAATATGAAACTCCCTCTCAAGAGAGCATCGCATGGGTTTATCTTCGTAATATTTTACATCCCTTCACACAACTATCATTATGAGGGATGGAAAGTACACACAGTAGTTTTGGGGTATTTCTGTGCAACCCATAAATACCCCTAATTTTGTTGTCATCTCTAACATATTCCTTGATTCTTTAGAGGCATGGCGGTAAATAGAGGCTCCAAAAATCCTAAAGTGTGACACATCCAACTTTCTCCCCGAGAAAGCATCCTCCATTGTAATCATGCCAAGAAACCGATGAAGACTCTGGTTCTGAAAATATATTGTTGTGTTGCATGCCTCAACCTATAAATGTAGAGGTAGGCCTTGATCATACAACATCACCCTCGTTTCTCCCACAATTTTATGGTTCATTGTCTCATCCACCCCATTCTGTTATGGGTTGTTGGGTGTTGTCAATTGTCGTCGAATGCCTTCTTTTGCATAGAAAATTTTAAATTCATTCAACACGTACTCACCTCCATTATTGCTCCTGAGAGCCTTCACCTTCTTTATCATTTCTTTCTGAACCAGTGCTTTGAATTCTACGAACTTGGAGAATGTATCATCCTTCTTCCGCATGAAGAAGATCCAGCACTTTTGTGAGAATTCATCAATAAAAATGAAAAAATGTTTATGCTTGGAAGTGGAGGCTATCGAGAATGGTCCACAGACATCAGAGAGGATCCTTTTAAGGACCACATGTGCTTTTTTGTCTCGATCATGGAAGGTGGCTTCTGTGTACTTCCCCAAAGTGCATCCTTTGCATACATCTTGTTGCTTAAGTGCTCCTTTAGGAAGGCTTATGGTTAATTGTTGCATGATCTTCAAAGCGCCATGATGAAAATGGATAAGTATTTTATTCCAATGTTCACTGACATCGCGGCTCTACACCTTCTCTGCCTTTGTGCTCATTGCAGCACAATCCTCCACATCTAGCTTGTACATGTTATTCACACGAACCTCGATCACTTCACCTATCTTATGGCTATGTGTCTCAGGAATGCCTTTCCTTTGTTGATTATCACATCATAACCACGATCTTCCAAAACTGCAATAGAGACAATATTTTTCTTTAGATCTAGAACGAACATGACATCCTTGAGCCTGAGGAGGTGGTTGAACTCCCTCTGAAAGGTGATTGTACCAAGCCTAGTCATGTTATACCTTCCATCATCCCCCATATCGATGTGCATCTACAAACATATCTCCTCCAGGTCACTGAAAAATATCTATTTCACGTCATGTGGAATGACGCACCTGAGTCTAAGTACCACATGCTCCCCATCACTGTGATGGTCATGCATGCAATGAGGGTAAAGTTAGCTCTAATTGTGAAGCCAAAGCTTCACCTGTTGCTCCTCCTGAGGTCTTCTTTCTTTCCTTCTTATGTGATACAGACTTATACGGGAACGTAACAGAATACATATACAAACATAAACATTGAGATGCAGCAGAAATAAAACTTCATTTCATTAATATCAAAGAACAGAAATATGCTTACATATAGAATGGAAATAAACTAGCTCGGGCGATGGTAGGTTATCTCTGAGAAGAGATGTGGTGGATACATTCCTATGGACTATGTTAAAATGAGGCTCAAGGGCCTTTTTATTATTGAACAACAAGGGAAAACCATAAATACCCAAAACCATAACCCCAGGAGATGGAACTCCAAGAGTTTGTGAGCCCTGTTGGGGTTAGTTGGGTAGCCAACTTCTTGGGGTTGTAACTTGGTCATATGATCTTCATTTGGTGCGTATGATACCTCGTTGGAAATATATATTCGATTACTATAGGATATTCTTATTTTGGACCTACAAAAATGTCGTTTAGGGGTCAAAATAGCTTCGAAATTTCAGGACCTGAAAAAACTGCTAAAAATAGTAAATGTTGCTATAATCAAGGAAATATATGAAATTTATTGTGGGTATAGGTGGAATAGGTGGATGGAAAACAATATCCACCTAGATCAATCCTCCCCCATTACGTGTAAATACTCCATGAGGTGAGGAAATTTCTGTTGAACCTAGTCCCTCGTGAACCACTTGCCCTGGTAAAGGAGTTGGCCTACTTTGACAACTGGATATAGTTGCATCCTATAATGGCGAGTGTTCTTGATATATGTGTCCATGATCCTGTAATTTTTTTCTTTTTAGATGCATCTTAGTTTGAGCTCTATTGGTGTCAGCTTCTCAGCAACGTCATATGTTTCCAACAATGGGGGAAAGTATGGTCGCATCCATTCCACATTGAATACTACGTGCAGGCCAAGGAATGGTGGAATGATGAGATTGAAGGTATTGTCTCCTACAACCTTGTTTATGGTGTACAATCCATATGAGAGCGAATGAAGTTTTACGTGGGTTCTAGCGAGGTGCTCCTTCTACATATGTAACCAAACTTTGTCGCCCACCTGGAACCTTTGTGGCACCCGATGTTGTTCATGACGTTGCTTGTACTTAGCATTGGATCTGTCTAATATGTCATGGACCAACTGGAATATGTGTTGAATAAGCTCAATGAATTTGTTAGCCATTTTATCTTCGGCCTGGTCATGAGACGAATCTTCCTGAGTAGCTATAAATGGTGTGGCCACATCAATTGGACATAGTGGTTGGAATCCCAACCCCACCTAAAATGGGTTGTGACTAGTTGAGCTATGGAGAGATTTGTTGTAATTGTGTTGGAAATAGGGGAGGATTTCATCCCATGTGCATGGATGGTTCAAGTTGTACGTGGGTATAATGTGCACGATCATCCTGTTGACGACCTCTATTTGGCCATCAGTTTGGTGGTGGAAGGTTGTCGACTTAGTGAGCTTGGTATCCAACATCAACTAGAGGCTTGACCAAAATGTACTCAGGAACCTATTGTACCGATCTGAGATAATGTACTATGGGATCCCAAAGTGACACTTATTCAAAGAAGATCTTAGCAGTGGCTTCTTCTGTGATACTCTTCTTGCAGACCGCTAGAATGGTCATCTTAGAGAATTTGTCGATGACCATGAAAATGTAGTCATTACCATGCTTAGTAAAAAGCCTGACATGTAATCCATGGAGATGGATTCCCAAGTCCAACTAAGAGTAGGCATAGGAATATATAGGCCTTGCTTCTTAATGGTTGGTTTGGCAATGGCGCAGGCAGTGCATGATCTTTCCAACATCTTGTCGAAAGTTTGGCCAATAAAAGTACTCATGCATCACTGCCACTATTTTCTCTACTCTGAAATGTCTAACAACCCGACTGTAGTGTGCCTCCCAAATCGTCTTGGCATGCTCGCTTGAGGGAACACAAAGCTGTCCCAGGTGGCATAACAATGCACCTAGAAGTGTAAATTAGGAACTTTCTTGCCTTCTAGGAGTATCTGGTATGTGTTTCCAAATTATGGATTGCTCTTGTAAAGATGTGTCCACCTTGAAGTCTTGTGTCCACAAGAGTCGAGCACAGTGGTCAGCGCCATGACCAGCGGTCAAGTGAGGTAGTCTGAAACAATATTGGTGCTTCCCTCCTTGTAATTAATGTTAAAATGGAATTGTTGCAGGTATGTGGACCATTTATGATGGTGATCGTTATGAAAATTTCCTTGTGTTTGTATAAGCTATAGTGGTCAGTGGCCTGTTTGGATGATTGTTTCCTTCCCCATAATATAATGCTTCCATTGTCGTTAGGCTTGCACAATGGAATACATATCTTTTTCATAGGTGGAATACTTTTGTACTGTGTCTAAAAGTGTCTCACTATGATATGCCATTGGATGCCCTTGTTGAGTTAAAACTGCACCAATAGCATAGTCGGAGGAAATTGTCTCAATTACAAACGGTTGTTGCAGGTCTGGTAATGTGAGAACTGGTGTAAAGCAGAGGTAATACTTCAACTCAAAAAATGCCTTCTATTAGGATTCATACCAAAATAACTTTTATTTTGCTCCACCCTTGGTGACTTGACTCATAGGCCAAGTGATATGATAGAACCCCAACATAATCCTGTAGTAGAAATTGGCAAGACCCAGAAATTTGTGGAGCTTTGTTAGATTGGTTGGGGCTGGCCAATCCCGAACAACTTGTATCTTGGTTGGTTCCACATGCACACCCCACTCATCAATGATGTACCCCATATATTGAACCTAGGTCATACCAAAAGTGCATTTCCCCAAATCGGCACATAATTTGTGTTGTCGCAGGGTTTGGAGGACATGTCAAATATGTTGGAGGTACTCTTCCCAACTCTAGATGAAGATCAGGATGTCGTCCAAATACACTACCATGAAGGATTTGGTGAAGGGCCGCAATATGTCATCCATCAGCCTCATGATGGTCATTCATCAACCCGAAATGCATGACCAGCCATTTGAAAAGGCCCTCCTTGGATTTGATGGAATTCTTCCACATATCAGAGAGTTCGATTGGTACATGGAGATAACCAGACTTCAAGTCAATCTTGCTAAAATATTTTTCCCCTTTGAGTTGGTCTATAAGTTCATTAATCTGTGGGATTGGATACCTATTCTAGACAGTGATCTTATTCAACGACTAATAGTCAATACAGAGTCTCCAAGTCCTGTCCTTCTTCCATACCAACATGCTCAAGCTCCCTCTGTAGCAGCAACATACTCTGCTTCTGTTGTTGAAAGTGCAACAACACTATGGATTTTTGAAACCCAACTGACAGTTGTTCCACCTACAGTGAATACATATCCTGTAGTGCTCTGTCACCTGCCATATCTGCATCAACATATCCCTGTAGAGAAATGTTTGAACCACAAAATCATAATGCTTGATTTGTGGTACCTCTCAAATATCTAAGAATCCATTTCACTACCATCCAATGTTCTTTTCCTGGATTGTTCATGTACCTGCTTACAACTCCCACTACATGTGCAATATCAAGCCTTGTGCAGACCATTGCATACATTAATCTTCCAACTGCTGATGCATATGGAACTTTAGACATATAATCCATGTCTTCTTGGGTCTTTAGGTACATCTCCTTACTAAGTTTGAAATGGCTAGCAAAAGGTGTACTAACTAGTTTTGCATTGTGCATATTAAATCTTTTCAACACATTTTGTATGTACTCATTCTGAGACAATGCTAATTTGCGATTTTTCATGTCTCTAGTTATTCTCATACCAAGCATTTGTTTTACAGCTCCCAAATCCTTCATTGCAAATGAATTTGCCAATTTTCTTTTGAGCACATTTATTTCCTGCATGTTAGACCCTACAACAAGCATGTCATCTACATATAATAACAATATAATATAGCTTCCATCATTTTGATTTTTCAGATAAACACAATGATCAGAGTGACATCTAGTATAACCTTGTTCAGACATAAACATGTCAAGTTTTAGATACCACTACCTTGGAGCCTGTTTTAAGCCATAAAAGCTCTTCTTCAACCTGCACACTAGTTTCTCCTTCCCTTTTACCTCATATCCTTGTGGTTGCTGCATATATATCTCTTCCTCCAAATCCCCATGGAGAAAGGTTGTCTTTACATCTAAATGCTCAAGATGCAAATCTTCAACTGCTACTAAACTTAAAATAGTTCTGATTGAAGTCATTTTAACAACAGGGGAAAATATTTCATCAAAATCAATACCTTTCTTCAGTGCAAACCCCTTCACCACAAGTCTACCTTTGTACCTCTGTTTTCCTCCATCTTCTTCCTTCAGCCTGTAAACCCATTTATTCTGCAATTTATTTTTACCTGTAGGCAACCTGACTAAGTCCCAAGTCTGGTTATGCATTAAGGAGTCCATCTCTTCTTCCATGGCTAGCTCACACTTTTTCCTGCTTTCAACCTGCATTGCTTCTTCATAACATTCGAGTTCACTAGAATCAGTCAACAATAAATAATATAATGAAGGAGAGTATCATTCAGGGGGTATACTTATCCTGGTAAATCTTCTAACACCACTTTCAAGTGTTTGGGGTGCCTGTTGTTGCTGTGGTGGTTGTTTTTGTTGTGGTTGTTGATTATTATTATTTCCAGACACCTTTACTTTTTCAGTGATCCCATCAAGAACTGTGTATTCCTTGTTTCCTTTTTCCTATTTCTTTTCCTACAACTGATTCTTATACAAGACCTTTTCATTGAATATTACATCTCTTCTCCTAATGATTTTGTGATTTTCATAATCATATAAGCGATAACCAAAATCATTAACACCATATCCAATAAAGGTACATTTATTTGATTTTGCCTCAAGCTTTGTTCTATTTTCTTTATTAATATGGACAAAGGCCTCACAACCAAAAGGCTTTAAAAAGGAGTAGTTTACCTTTTTACCTGTCCATGTTTTTTCTGGAATACCACCATCCAAGGAACTTGAAGGCCCTCTGTTTATTAGATAAATAGCAGTATCTACAGCATCTGCCAAAAATTGTAAAGGCAATCCTGCATGCAATCTCATGCACCTTGCACGCTCCAAGATTGTTCTGTTCATCCTTTCTGACACACCATTTTCTTGTGGTGTTCTTGGAACTATCTTCTCTCTGCGAATTCCATACTCTGAACAGTACCTATCAAACTCTCTGCTGCAATATTCACCTCCATTGTCTGATCTGAGACACTTCAATTTCTTTCCTGTCTCAATCTCAACCAAAGCTTTCCATTTCTTGAAAGTATCAAATACATCAGATTTATTCTGAATACAATAAATCCAAGTTTTTTTAGTTGCATCATCAATAAAAGTAACATAATAACGAGAGCCACTGAGAGATGATACCTGAGCAGGTCCCCATACATCTATATGCACAAGCTCTAATTATTCGCTCTTCTTTTCTTTCCCAACTCAGAGAAATCTGACTCTCTTCTGTTTTCCATAAATGCAATTCTCACAGAAGTCCAAATCAACATTCTCCAAACCCGGCAACAAATTCCTTGAGTGAAGAATCTTCATCCCCTTCTCACTCATGTGTCTAAGCCTATGATGCCATAATGTTGCATCTGCTCCTTTAGAAGTTAAAGCATTAACAGAGTTAGAAATACCATTGCATAAATACAATGTACCAACCTTCTCTCCTTTTGCTATTACCAGGGCTCCTTTGGTGACCTTCCAAGCTTTATCTATGAAAGTTGTCACACAACCTTCACCGTCTAACTGCCCTGTTGTAATCAGATTTTTCTTCAGATCTGGAACATGCCTTACCTCCTTTAGTAGCCATTGGTTTCCATTCTGCTGTTTTACAAGAACCTTACCCATTCCAATAATTTTACAGGGTTTATCATCACCCAAACAGACTTGTCCAAAATCTCCTTGAACATAGTCATGAAAATATTTCTTATCAGGTGTGGCATGGAATGAGGCCCCTGAATCTACCACCCAAGAATCAGTAATATTTTCAAAAGAAAGAATCAAAGCATCTTGTAACACCTCACCTATCACATTTACTTCATGATTGTTTTCTTGTTGTGCATCTCCTTCTTTTCCCTTCCGAGATCTACAGTCTTTCTTTAGGTGTCCTTTCATTCCGCATTTCCAGCACACTATCCCCGATCTGGACTTGGATCTGCCTTTCCTTGATTTACTGTGATGTCCTGAGCTCTTTCCTCTTTCCATTCTTCTTCCCCTAGACTCTGCACTTAAAGCATTACCCGATGTCTCACCAGAGCTTTTCCATCATATTTCCTCGCTAAGGATAGCACCAACAACATCATCAAAATTTAAAGTACTAGATCCGGAAACAGAGTTACTAATGGCCATTACTAAACCATTCCAACTTTCTGGCAATAAGCACAAGAATAACAAAGCTCTAACTTCATCATCAAAGTTTACCCCTATAGAACTTAACTGACTTGTAATTGTATTAGAATCATTTAAATGGTCTGCAACAAATCCACCATCCAACATCTTCATATTAAATAACTGTTTCATAAGAAATACCTTGTTTGAGGCCGAGGGTTTTTCATATAGTTTCGCCAACGCCTGAATCAAACCCTCTGTCGTTGTTTCCTTCGAAATTTTGAAGGCGAATGACGCTGCGAGGCACAACCGTACTGTTCCGAGTGCCTTTCTATCGAGAATGTTCCATTCTTCATCTTTCATAGTCGTCGGTATCTTTGTTTTTCCACTCAATGGTAGGTACAGATCTTTTTGATACAGATAATCTTCCATCTACATCTTCCACAGTGGGAAGTTTTGGCCGTTAAATTTATCGACCCTAAACTTACCATATTCGCCATTGCTCCCACTCGAACGAGAAACCATTCTTTCCTATGAGTTTATTAGCCAAATAGACCTTCGGCTCTAATACCAGTTGTTAGAAAAATATTACATATGACAGAGAAATGCAAGACATATAATATGCGGAAAAACACAAACACATAAAACCAAAGAGACACAGATATACGTGGTTCACCCAGTTTGGGCTACGTCCACCCCAAACAGTCAGTCCTTCCTTTCTATTATCTAGCAAAATGAAGAGACACAACCTACAACAGATCCGTTATAATATCCTCTGTTTTCTCTCATAGTCTCACCTCTCTATTTCTCGCTTGGAGAATACACAACTATTTCACAACCTCAATACAATGCCCTCATACAAAGATAGGGGTTGCCTTCTAGGGAAAAAAACCCTAAACTAAACATAAATTCTACCGTCAGATCGTCAGCCTAATGAACGACCCAGATTGACTAGAAATTACTATACTTTTACAAGGCAATTTTACATCTGTTTTTAGCTTCGGGGGCACTACCCCTGAAACCCCCGCTGGCCCTTGGACCCCCCAACGGGGGGGATGGCCCCCCCCGAACCCCCGCGGGGGGGACAAGTCCCCCTCGCACCCCCCGCATGGAGGGGTGTACAATCTTCCTGGGGTATACATCCGGTTGAAACAAAGACTTTTAAATTAGGATGATAATCATGCTCCACACCCAACAACAATTGCTTCGTAAACCTTTATGCCTAGATTACCCTCTTTCATTTATTTTTTGTGTTAATTGTTAAAATTTATTAATCCACCATGGAAGAACAAGACCCTTTATCCCATCATTCGCGTAGAATGCAAAATAAATCTCCTCTTTCACCAGAGGAAACTCCTGGCCATCGTCAGAAGCATAACAAAATACTGACTACTGAATCCAGTACTTCAAGGGCTATTACTTATGGTCCTCCATTTGTGATAGATCCACCGAAATCATCTTTTCCTATGAGTACAGATTCTGATTTTACCTCTCTGATGGTTGGTGACTCTAACACAGTTGATATCGAATCACATGAAATATCTTTACCTGGCCTATTACTTCAAGACCTTCTCATTCTCTTCCATTGTCTCAAACACAACCTCAAACTATATATCTTGGACTCGACGATGAACCCTTCCACCTGATCTTGCGAGTATCGAAGAGATTCCACAAGAAGAGCCTCAACCCTCCTCTCCCATTTGAATAGAGACTCATTTTTATTAGGCCCATCCTTTTCTATCTCCTCATACTCCATTTCAGACTCCTTTATCTAATTATTTTCCTTTCAAACTCACCTCTAAGTTTCACTTGGAAATCATTTTTGCGATTAACCACGACTAAATTTGCTTTGGTTTCATACCTTGTATCTTCTACCATGGCTGAGAGAACCCAAGTTGCAACCTCATCCATGCTATAGAAATTCCCACCTATAGATCACCTGGTAATGCAATGTACTAAAGCAAAACACTTGATCTACTTCTACAACCAATTTAGCGGAAGCTTAATCAATTTGAGCAACATCAATAAGAACACATATAACTAATATGGATAAATCAATCACACATAACACAGAAGGAATATCCAAGGGAAAGCCTCAGCCTAAAACCCCAACTCTGTATTATCATACATAGCATTTATACAAAGCCTTAGCTCTCACACAGCTAGCCAGCTCTCAGTACAATCCTCATAGATGAAGGTGGAAATACATTAGTATTACATAAAGCCTTAGCTCTCACAACTACCCAGCTCTCAATGCAATCCTCATGGATGCTCACAAGCAATCAATACTTCTCCTAAGCTTTCTCCTCTGCCCTCCAAGCCTCCTATTTCCTTGCACAGTTTTTCCTTGGTGATCCTCTTATTACCAAGTGTAACACTGATCTCTCACACTGATCTCACCCCCTGTAAAACTGCACAATCCTCAAAGAACCTTAATCCTTCTACTTGGATGATTTTCCTTTATAGGAAAAATCCATCCAACTGATAGTACATTGTCCCTCCTCTGATCTCAACTGGGTCTTTCTCTGAACTGACATGCATGAGTTATTTATGAGAGAATATTCAATTATTTGAAGTGCAGTAGTTACATGCATGCAAGCATTAACTAACTGAACTCACATTAATTTAAACAAACTGTTCAAATAAAATATAACTGGACTTGACTCAGTTAACTGAGCCAACTAATTACAACTCATCCTTATCTCTTTAACTGATGGATAAATTCCTCAATTAATAGATAAACTGTTGCATGTCCTCGCATAGACTTCATGTTTGATTTTTCACAACTAATTAACTCATGGAAAATTAATTAATTAATTTACAAACTGTTGTTAATATCAAATTCGAATTTTACTTCCTATTTTAGTCCAGGGACTGATTAAAATTAGGAATCCATCCTGAACTACTAAAAATAGAATGTTATTTTTAGCACTTCCATTTTTCATTCCCTGTTGCCCAATCTAGCGTTGGTACCCAAACTGCTATTTTTAGTAGTGCTATTTTTAGCATTTCTTGTTGCCATTTTCAACACTCCCTCTCAACAAGAAAGGCTTCCTCTCAAACCCAATCCTATACCTTCGGAATATTCTGCATGAAACACTTCTACCAAGTGTGGTTGCTCCAGCAACTCTCGGAACAAACTCCTAACTGACCTCTTTGTTGGGCTAGAAACATACTCTGATGCTAAAGCTCTACCTGCTGCTAACAAGTGCTTCCTCTCTGACCTCTAAGCTGCTACAACACTCCATGCATCGCGCATCGTTGCACACCTCTCTGTGCCATCCTGCACTGGTGCAACACTCCTGTGTCTCTCTCATCGTTGTAGCTTTCTAGCTCTACACAGTCCTGGGACTCCCGCACTGTAGCCCTCTCTGCCGCTCCATTCGCATCTGTCTCTACCCAATCAGCCAGTCCTGCTACTCCTCATCGGGGATCCTGTAGGAAAGTAGAATCAAATAGGTTGGGTACCTCAAGGATCATGCCCCTCCTCCTTGGGATGATCACTCCACATCGCCCCACCTCCTACTTGGAGGTATGGCTGCTTATGATCCCTCTGCCCACCTAGCTTGAAGTTTCCCCCTACTGGAGGTCTCTGCATGAGAAAATTTTTCTACTCGATCTCCTCTCATCTTCCCCTATTGTGGGTGCTCCACAACCTCCTGAAGCTGTTGCACCAATCGTGGCTCCTCAACAATTATCTGAGACTTCTTCTAGCGCTGCATGTTGAGAGGTAATTTACTCTCCCTCTCAACCACCAAGTATCTAACCTTTGCCTTGCTCCTCAAGGTTTTGCATGCATCTTGAACCTCAAGTGCATACAGTTTCTTTTCTAGCACACCAATCTGTTTCATCTTTCCCACCGTCACGAAATTTTCTAGAAAAATCGCTGATTTTAAATCAGTGATATCTCCCTCATCCGAACTCTGATTCAGCCAATTTTTTTTTTTTTTTTTTGGGTATTTTTCCACAAGGAATCAAAATATACTATTTGTTTATGAAGATTTTGTACATAAATTTTCAGATATTCTCTGCAAACTCTCGGCCCAAAACTTAAAACTTTGAAATCTCCTCTCAGTATATTATTCTCTCCTTTGATCACCTTTGCTCCGATACCATGTAGAAATTTTTCTACAAAACCTCTAGCTCTGATACCATGTAGAAATTCCCACCTGTAGATCACCTGGTAATGCAATGTACTAAAGCAAAACACTTGATCTACTTCTACAACCAATTTAGCGGAAGCTTAATCAATTTGAGCAACATCAATAAGAACACATATAACTAATATGGAGAAATCAATCACACATAACACAGAAGAAATATCCAAGGGAAAGCCTTAGCCTAAAACCCCAACTATGTATTATCATACATAGGATTTATACAAAGCCTTAGCTCTCACACAGCTAGCCAGCTCTCAGTACAATCCTCACAGATGAAGGTGGAAATACATTAGGGGCACAAAGCCTTAGCTCTCACAGCTAGCCAGCTCTCAGTGCAATCCTCCTGGATGCTCACAAGCAATCAAGACTTCTCCTAAGCCTTCTCCTTTGCCCTCCAAGCCTCCTATTTCCTTCCACAGTTTTTCCTGGGTGATCTTCCTGTTACCAAGTGTAACACTGATCTCACGCCCTGTAAAACTGCAAAATCCTCAAGGAACCTTAATCCTTCTGCTCGGATGATTTTCCTTTATAGGAAAAATCCATCCAACTGATAGTACATTTTCCCTCCTCCGATCTCAACTGGGTCTTTCTCTAAACTAACATGCATGAGTTATTTATGAGAGAATATTCAGTTATCTAAAGTGCAGTAGTTACATGCATGCAAGCATTAACTAACTGAACTCACATTAATTTAAACAAACTGTTTAAATAAAATATAACTGGACTTGACTCAGTTAACTGAGCCAACTAATTACAACTCATCCTTATCTCTTTAACTGATGGATAAATTCCTCAATTAATAGATAAATTGTTGCATGTCCTCACATAGAATTCATGTTTGATTTTTCACAACTAATTAACTCATGGAGAATTAATTAATTAATTTACAAACTGTTGTTAATATCAAATTCGAATTTTACTTCCTATTTTAGTCCAGGGACTGACTAAAATTAGGAATCCATCCTGAACTGCTAAAAATAGAATTTTATTTTTAGCGCTTCCATTTTTCATTCCATGTTGCCCAATCCAACACTGGTACCCAAACTGCTATTTTAGCAGTGCTATTTTTAGCATTTCTTGTTGTCATTTTCAACATATGCGTGTAACCACACTAGAGGCACATTTATATGGTGGATTTTTCGTCCCACCTGGTTACCTTTCTTTGTCTAGTACCTTCTCTGGTTCAACATCCAATCCATGGACCTCTCCCATGACACTTGGATATGGAATTCTGACCAACACTTCTTTAATGAGCATTACACAGTCTGATCCTCCTCCTCCATATACACCTACAATTCAATAGCATACTATCCCTTATGTTAGTGGACATGGTTATTTACAACAACCCAATCCATCTCCTATTGGGAACCCTCCACTTGGGGGGAAATTGCCTCTGTATTACCCTCCTCTTTCAGCGGGGGAAACTTGTTGTAGGTTCATTCCATCTCCTCAAATTAGTTCTCAGCATCAAATGAGTCCTTATTCAGGAATGACTGACAGTGTTCGGAAATCTACTTTTCCTATTCAACCTGGTTTAGTTGTGGCTTCATATTTAGCTTCTCAACGTATAATGTCTACCCCTCAGATTTTTGTTCAACAACCCATGTCTAAACCTGTCCAAACTCAAATTAATATGATCCAACCTTTACAAGATATACCTTTAACTCAACCCATTTCGTCGGTATCTGACGTATCTCAACCCATTTCGTCGAGAAAGTCGTTCCTCAATCTCAGATGCGTCGGAATTTGTATGGTATGGAACAGGTATAACCACAACTGAATCCACCTTATGTTGGGATGATACAAAATCCCACAAGGCAACCATATACATTGTATCAAGGTATCCCTCAGATTCCTTATGGTCAGAAAGTCCAAACTCAATCGTTCCAACCTTTGCAAGGTCATCCTGGAACTGGATAGCGGAGTTATGTATATACTAGCTATAAAAATCCTCCCTATCCTGGGACACAGATACCTATTGCTTAGGTTATCCCTTCTTATCCAGGATATCCTCCACTGAACCTTAACAGGAATTTTCCATTCATGGTGACTCACGAATTTCCAGATTTGACTAAGCTCACCAACGATCCCATTGCCCATTCTCCTTGGTGGTCGTTTATTACTACCAAGTTTACTTCTGATATTCCTAAATTCAATGGAAATATTGTGTTAGGTCCCTATACTACTATTGTAACCCCTTATTGTTATTAGTGCAACCCCCTTATTGTATTATTGTGCCCATATAGTCCCCATGTTGTTATTATTATGCCCCATAGAAGCCCACTATTGTTATTGTTGTGACCCTACAATTTTATTGTTATGTAGGCTCTGATTGTATTGGGACCCCTTAGACTCCTATATATAAAGGAGGTCTTTTCATTTGTATCATCCAATAACTGTTCATTTTTGTAATGTAAAGGAGGTTTCCTCCTCAAAAAGGTTGATTTTGAAGTCGCTGATCTATCTTTTCTATCATGTTTTGAGCTGGTTTCATAACATACTGGAGAAGACCCATCCATGCATATAATGACATAACATTTGTGGTGTTCTTCAAACTCCCTCAATGAAGATTTTGTTTGTTTGGGTCTTTTCCAGAGTACACTCATTGGTATGGAAGCTAAATGGTACATAGAATTACCTTGAGCTTTGTTTAATAACTTTAGCGCCTTAGATACTACATTCCTAAAACATTTCCAGTTACCCATCAGTTATGAAACTGGAATAGAACTCTTAACCAATTTCAAATAGAGTAAGGCCACTCACATCTCTAATCATATTCATGAGTGGTGACGTCGTTGTCATTTGGTTAAGACTTTCGTTCCTAATCAATTGTTAACTGAATGGTTCATTAAGTATTTATTGCCATAACCAAAGAACAGGTAATCACTTGTGCCCGGTACTTGGATCTCATTAATACCCAATATGGCACATTGTATGATAAGATACCAGATGCTTCACAACTTACCGATATTGTTTCACAAACTCCTCGTAAATAATCACATGTTGTTGGTGGCATGATTTGTTCTACTAGCCAGAAATTGATGAGTAAACCATCTATTTCAACTCTTGTTTTTGCTGCTCAAAACACTCCTCCCACTCATGTGGCTTCTACTTCTGATATCATTGTTATTCAATCATCTAAAGGCAAATCTCCGAAACCAGGAAGTAAGAAGAAAGGTAAATGAAAGAAGAAGAAAGACACTACTCTACAGGATAAACAAAACAATCAGTCTCCTGAAGAGAAGAGGAAAAATTGTTACCCATGTCTAAGTTGTAATGAGGAGCATTTCACTCGTGATTTTCCACATCGGGCAGAGGGGAATTAATTCCTTAAATCCTCTTCTACACCTGTTGTGTTGACATACCCATTCCCAAATCAGGAGACCTATTTGGTTGCCTGGGACCCTACTTCCTCTAATTCAGTTTTAATGCTTTCCTCTATTAAGCCACAAAAATGATGTTTTGGTGGCTATCCAAAATAAGGACTATGTTAATGTGAACCCTTTGAACGATCAGGCTATTGATCAACCTAGCATTTCAACCACATCTCCGTCAGACTCTACTCCAAATGTCGTACCTACTAAATTAATGATTAAGCCTCACAATGGTGTTATTCATAAATCAACATTCAACCCTTGCGCAAAAGTCACTCAAAATTTAAACATAGTTGAGGACCTATCTCAGGCCCCATCATCTATGTCCACTCTTGAGGTGTTGCAAAATTTCCCCGCCAAAAACAAGGCTTTTCTCTCAGAAATTGGGTGTATTGATCCTTCGGATTCCAACCAAGTAGTCTTTAACCATGAGAACCATACACCTCTACTTCTATCTCAGTTAGCCTTCATGATCCAAGTTGTTGTTCGTATTAAGAATATTCATCATTCCATTATGGAAAAAGATGCCTCAACCTATATTATGTCCTTGTCTTTCTGGAAGGCTATTGGTTCTCCCCTATTAAGCTAATCACCAACCACTTTGAAATATTTTCATGGAAGAACTTACAAACTGTGTGGGATTTTGAATCCTCTATAGGTATAATTAGGTGTCAAGATTGTATCAGTAGAAGTATAATTTATCAACCGACCTCTAGATTATAATATTCTACTAGGTCGTGCATGGGTCTATGCCCTAACACCGGTTGTTTCCACATGCTTTTGAATGATCATTTTTCCTCATAAAGGTGGTATCGTAACCATCAGTCAACTCACTTTCTTTTCCATTGATTCTTTAGTTACTAGAAGTGTCCCTCTCGTATGGGTAACCCCTCACCTCTATAATCATGTTGGAGTTGGATTTCTTAAGGATTCCTCTCTCATGGGACCTTTTCTACTTCCTCCTCCCCAACTGCCCGACAAATCCACTTTGGTCGCTTATATTAATATTATCTCTTATTTTACTGCTCCAACTGATCCATGGGTAGTACCATGTCAATATAATATCGATAGTTTTGGTGATCATATGCTGCTCTACCTCGTTGAGATAGATTACAAATCCATCCATTTGGCTTGCGCAGCTTATTCTAATCTTTCCTCTTTGATAAATTGGTTTGATTATTCTTTAGATTATGGTATATGGTCTGATCCTTTCTCTCGTACGTTTTCCACTGATTAGATCATCATGGATATCATGATGTTAGATGATGCACCATGGGATGAACATCATCATCGTTCCTCCTTGCTGAATTCCTTCGAGGACGATATTAAAGAACTTTATCGGCCCAATATCATTAAGTTATCTACAAATTCTGCATCCATTTACGATGTCAATTCTGAGAATAAATTGTTGAACATTGAAGATACCATCCCTCTTGACATTTCAATTAAACCTGACATTGTCGAAAGTCTACATATCGATGCATCTTGCTCCCTTGATGAGCTCAAGACTTATAAATCCCTATTCCAGGAATTCAGAAAAAAAAATTTCCTCGTCTTATGAAGAAATGTCTGGAATCAATCCAAACATCGTTGTGCATGAAATTAAAACGTATCCTAATGCTAAACCAATGCGGAAATGCCTTCGCCCTATTCATCCCAAGAAGTCCATTGTTATCAAACCAAAGTCAAAAATCTTCTACGAGCTAGTTTCATCTATCTTGTACCTTTAACTGACTAGGTGTCCAATATTGTTCCTATTATGAAAAAATGGGGAACAATTTGTGTGTGTGTTGATTATCAAGACATCAACCATGCTTGTCCAAATGATAAATATCCCACCTCGTTCATAGACTAGATTGTTGATGATTGTGTCGGTTGTGACATATTTTCATTTATGGATGGTTTCTCTAGCTATAATCAAATCAACCTTCTCCCAGCGAACCAACACAAGATAGCATTCATTTGTTCCTGGGCACATTTACGTATAAAAAACTCCCTTTTGGATTAAATAATATTGGGGCTACATCCATATTATACAACCTTATTTGGACGATTTTCCTTCTCATTCATGACAATCGATTTGATCACCTGATGCATCTTAAGGGCATATTTTTACAATGTAGACATTATAACATTCGACTCAATCCGCACAAATGTGTGTTTTGTGTTAGCTCTGGTCATCTTCTCAGATTTGTTGTATCAAAACAAGGAACATGTATTGATCCCTTGAAACTTCATGTGATCATTGTTCTGCCTGCTCCTTCTTCCCTCCTTCGGATTCAATGACTCTGAGGGAAGGCTAACTTTCTTCGAAGGTTCATTCCAATTACGCTGAACTAACCAAAGTATTTACTTGCTTTCTAAACAAATGTGTCCCCTTCCATTAGGATGACACTACTCAAAATGCATTCGATGCATTGAAAGTTCTACTTGTTCGGGCATCTTTATTATGCCACCCTGATTACCAATTCGACTATTTCCTGTACCTCGCCACTGAAATTACTACCATTTCTATGTTATTGGTTTAGGAGGATGATGTCGGAACTGAACATCACTATTTATTACTTGAGTCAGATCTCAATGATAGCGAATTCAAGTAAACTTGTGTCGAGAAGTTTTCTTTGGAAGTTGTACAAGTTGTCCAGATATTTTGCCATTACATCATGCTCCGTAAAACTATGGTTGTTTTGGATTGAAACCCCATGACATACATCTTCTCATGAAATTTATTAGGGGGGAATACGCTAAGTGGATTGTCATCCTGCAAGCTTTTGATTTTGAATTCGTCAAATCCAAGTCAAAGAAATCCCTAGTATTTGATGAGTTAATTTGCAACCTTACCAATTCTAAAAAATGAAACGACATCTAGTGATTCTATTCCAAATGAGTCATTGTTTCTGATATCATAATCTAACTCATGGTATGGATACATTCTCATATATCTTTAAACCCATACTTTCCAGTCTGATACCTCTCGCTTAGAAGCCCAACTATGTGAGTTTGTATGAGAGTTCACCTTTTGGAAATATATTTTGATTTCATCCAGTATCATTATATTTCTAGAAATCTAAATACATTGACAGATGCACTTGCTAATCATGTTTTAGATAGACATCTACGACACATGTAAATTAATTCAATACACATCACATCACATTGAAACAAAATAATAGAACCATAAGAAACATTGAAGATATTTATATATGTCAAAGTTTTGGTTTACAAAAAATTTGCTCGAAACACATGTGGCCACACAACCTAAAATATGCATGCAATATAAATATGTCTATAAGCCTCCTAGTAGACTAATCATAGTTCTCATGGTATCCTGCCACTACACAAGCCATCTTTCACAGTAGTCGACTGATATGGCCCAACATGACAATAGTATGTTGTTGCAGTCTCATAGGGAGTTCATCGACCCTAGTCTCCACTACGCCATGGGTCAACCCCTCCATATGATGCTCAACCTTTTCGAGGGTCTTAGCTACATTGATATCTTATAGTACCTCTCATCCTATTGCAGCATTTTGTACTACCGTTGGTGCCTGTTGTGGGTCTCTTGCAAGATGAAGATAAGAAGGTACCACTTGTAAAATGGGCCCAATATCTAATGTGTACAAACTAGTAGTTTAGTCTCGGATACATCAAAATCACAAAAAAATTGTAAAACCTAATAATACAAAAAATGGTCAAAATGTCTTACCTATGGCACCCCATCACTCGCCATCAAGAAGCGTGAGCTCCGAGTCTCTACAAAAATCCATCCCTACATATGGATAGTCTTCTATCATAATGATTTTCATGTGCATCCAACTGAAGAAGACAGGTGTGAAGCTCATCAACGAAGGACGTGCATGCCTAAACATGAGATCCACCCATCTCCTCATCTATGGGACTCTCGGATCTGCGGGCTTGAGGGAAATATGGTGTGGCCTGAGAAATGGAATCCTCTCTAGAGAAAAGGAGTTCAGAATCAAACCATAGCCAAAGTTTTTTAACGTCCATCTTTTTCTTTAGTCAGCTTCTCTTTCATGTTTACCAGTACCCCTTCACTTCAGTTGAATACCATCGGCTCCATACATTTTAGAGCATAATGCATTTGTGACTTATTCACCACATGAAGAGATGCATTACCAGGCAATATAACAATAAGGAACAGGATCATTCTTAAAGGCAAATGGACTACATCTTTGATGTCAATTTTTCCATCCTTGGTTGGTTGGGATCTTGGTTGAAAATATGTATTGACATAATCTTTGATTGTTTCGCCACCACTCCTTGAACCAAACAAATAGATGGGGGAACCTCATCTTGAAACACCAATCAAAAATATATGTCCTCTACCTGTATTTCAGTGTATGTGCACCAAGTCTGAATGTTGGTTGTGCTTGAACATCCCATGCACGAACAAGATACCTCAATAACTCTATATGTTGGCTCATATGAGGAAGCCAGAATAATTTTAAGAGCCTGCAATCTCTTAAAGCCTAGATTTTGGCAGGATCATTACCTATAGTCAAATATTGTTCTTCATATTCTATTTCCCTCCATATCAAGTCCATTTTTTTCCAATAGACACCTGCAACATCACAAGGAGAATCATTAGGATGAATTTCATGCAAAAAACTAGTGAAATTTTGAGGCAAACAAGCAAAATCAAGTTGGGGATTGCACCCAATGCACCCTCCTAAGGGAAAACAATGCATTACAACGTCGGCCCTAGTGTATTTTCCTCCTAATCAATACACCTTTCGACCTTCTAGGGGTGCGTTGGACCTAGGGTGAAGAATTAGAGCCCTAGGGCCCTCAAAACCTTGAAAAATATGCATGAAATCACAAAATGGAACCATGAAAAGAAAGAGGAAGGTTCTAGCTCCTACTTGGAAGTGATGGCTTTGGAAATGATCCACTAGATTGGTCGCAATCAGCTGCAAAAGATTGGGGGAAAAAACACTCAAAACTCACTCTCCAAGAGGTAAATGTGAAATGGTAAAAATGAGTTACCTTTTGCCTATTTTATGGTCATTTTCATCATTAATTCATTAATTTATTAGTGTTTTGACCTAAATATGACTCAGTTTTATCATGAAAAGGTATTTTTAATATTTTGGTGGTGTTTTGAGTAGGATGACAATTGTTTTAATGGATTTGATTATGTCTCGATTGAAACAGACCATTTTAACCATGGAGCATACTTTTATCACTTTTTAGGATATGTAAACCTATGAAAAAGGAACACCCTGGAGTCCTCTTTTAGCTCTTTTCTACTCCCTAAACATGAAAATATTTTTGAGCACTTATCTTTTCGAACCCATTAAAATAAATGAGAAGACGTCTACTGAATATAAGTTTAACCCTTTTCCAAACTGAGATAGACTAACTATGAAAAAGGAATACCTTAGTCAAACATGGCTAAAAGGTTCTCCAAAGTATTGTTTTCTATCTTTTCAGACTCAAGACACTATTTACGAAAAGGAACTTCTGGAGTTTTCTTTTTCACCTCTTTTTCAAAATCTCTAAACATGAAAAAGATGTCCAGTTAGACCTTCACTGGATTCATTGAAACATAAAACAGCGATGGACTTGTCAAACGTGATGAGGTTAAACCACTCCTTCTCAAATTTCATTAAACATACTTGGATGGATTCATCCAAAGGATGAACTCACAGATAAAGCATATGTTATCCTCCTCAATTTTTTTGAAAAAAAATAGGTACTAACTAGCAATGATTGGGGAAATTTGGAAAATGGGATATTCTACCTATTATGGCAGTGGATCTCTCTTGAACGTGACACTCTTCCACTTCATCTATGTGGTTTTTGGGTTTGGGAATATTCTTATCTTTTGGTTCATCATACCATTTTAGAGTCTTCATTTTTGGTTTTGGGTCAATGCTTCCAACTCCATTCAACATTGTTGATGTGTTCAAGAGAACTCATTTAGTTGATATCTGCTACGATACTCTTAAGCCTTCATCCCATGTTTGTCGTTCCTAAACCAATTTCACATCAAAGTCTTTTTGTCTCAAATAATGATACCTATTTCGTGTCATTGATGAGGGATACATCAAGACCCTCCTGTGATAGGTCGCTTCCTATTGACATTAGCTCATTATCTAGGAATTTGACTTAGAACTCTTCCTTCATTACCTTGTGGCTTGCATACATCAATTGTAAGTTTCCTCACTCTCAGTGATAGTTTTACATCATTTGCCTTCAACCGATAGATTTCGTGTGGTGTTCGACTTCAACTCATTCATTCACACCATAGGGATTGCATTGTAGTACCTTGAGAGCCGTTAACATCATCGGTGGTTTCTCTCGCATTTGTTAACGACTTAAATCATTGGTTGATAATCAGATGGTGTCTGCCATGTTCGACTTTAGCTCATTTATTTGCATGGTTAGACTTGTACGTTGGATGATCGAGGGAACGAGATAAAAGACCCCAGATCTAGTTCCATCCATCCAGGTTGTGATTTTAGGATTAATACAAGATCACAATGTATGATGGTGTTGTGGCCAGCAACAACCCCCCCCCCCCCCCCCCTTTTTTCATTTAAGTGTTGTCCAAAATACTAAATGAATGGGGACCCTTAGTTAAAACTTTAGGAAAATCTAGAGTTTCCTTTCTTCGAAATAAGGTTACCATCGTAAGCTTAGGAAGATCTTTTTGAATACTTTAAAACCTAAGTTTATGATAAGAAAAAATCTTTAAAATTCGCATCATAAAAAGACAGAAAAACTCCTCCATTTGGGTATAATCCTGGTATGTGCAAGATTCTCGTACTAAGCGATATATCGCATCGCAATAAAGTAATGCCAATGGGAAAGACTTCAAGATTTTCCGATCTGCGATAACCCCGATCGCAAGATCGCATATCGCAGGAATGGGCTAACAAAAATATGGCAAGCATAAAACTTCTGCGATCTGCGATGTGTGCGATATTGCGATAACGCGATGGTGCGATAATGCGAGAGCACGATGGTGTGATAATGCGATGTCGCGATCTGCGACAATTGCGAACCAAATCGCAAAATCACCCCATCACGAAACTTTCGGGTGCGTTATTCAAGAAAAGCCACTTACCATAATCTGACTTAAGATCATGCGCTTTCAATGATAATAAAGGAATTAGTTGTCATCTATTAAATGTAGACGTGTGCTTTTGCAAAGAATTACTTCACTTAAGGTGGCATATTTGATATATCTGCTGCATTTAAGACTCTCCCATCATCTTTCTTGATCAATCATTTCCATTTGTGAGCTGCAGGAACGAAGAACGAAAGGCGATACAAAGCCATACGCAGGAAGAGATGGGAAAGAAAAGTAAGGCTCAGGGCTCTGAGGTGAAGGAGATGGCACCTTTATATACAGACACAGCTTGTAACAGAGACGTGGGAATATCGACGTGGGAAAGCATGTATAGATTGCTTGAAGAAGAAAACCCCAGAATAATGAAGGTTACCACTGTCGCAGATTCACAGGGCTCTTCCGAAGCATCCTTAGAAGAACTGGCGTGCTCATTCCTTCATCGGATAGCAGCAAGGCCTAAAATTCTCCCATATACGGATATGATCAAGTGGATACTTGACAATGCAGAAATGAACGACAGACAGTTCAAGATTCAAGGACATGGGCTCATCGGGTCATTCACTGCACAGGACTTAAAGCTCATGTATCATCTTCCTGAACCGCAGGCGACTTACAATGCACAATTCATTAAAAAATTTGTGGCAGAGAACCCGAACCTATCAGAGACCACTAAAGATTGGTCCAGAAAAGATGAACCGCTCAAAAAGGATAAAAACGGTATGTACAGCACTGGTTCCCTCACCTCTCCGTATTGTTTTGCTGCGGCCATGCTTTGTAGATTATTTGGGATGCCAGATATCAATAAGTTTTCGTCTGAATGGTTACCATTGATTGATGCTGCCACAAATGCCGTTATTATAGATTGGGCCAAGATCTTTTCTGATAACCTGTTCACAGCTATTATCAAATATCGGTCTAAGAAATCCATGTCTCAAAGGATCTATCCTCCTTTTTACCTATCTACATATGTTATGGATTCTATTTGTTATGTGTCTAAATTTCCCTCTATGGGTTGGAAATGGACAACTCAGGACCCATTACTCATCCATGTTTATCATAAGATATTATGGGATTCTCAGTTCATTCCGCATTTCTACCAAATTTGTCATGGGCTCATCTTACCCATGTATAGAATGATGTATGATAAATAACCCCCAAGGTGCTCACCTGAGGCACAGATAGATATCATCCCCATCGCAAGATGGTTCGGGGAAGAATGGTTCACCTATATTAGAGTATTTGGAAGCACCGTCCCTCCTCATGTCCTACCTTTATATATTCCTAACAAACTGCTGGCTAGATAAATTGCATATCAAACCTGTTCAGAAGGCGGCCTAACCAAAGACCTAAAAGACAAAAAGAAGGCCATATGGCCCCAGTTTCCTATAGCTTGTGGGGCCTTTTCATTATTCGATGTGGGTCACGCGTTCACCAAAGTGGAGAATATGACGTGTCTACAATTATTTAAATTCCCGGCAAGGCCATTTGACCCAAATGAAGTTGCCCAAGATTTCACAACGAACGTTAAGATAAAGATATTCGTTGGAAAGAAGGATTTATTTGATGATTTATTTCAGAATAAAAGCTCACTCCAAGAAATTTTGCGGGAAGCTTAATCGCGATTGTCTCTAGATGACCTCCAAAAATTCATGGTATACAGGGAAAGAAGACTAGCCACTGTTTCTCTAGAAAAGCTGCAACTACCTGCCAGAGAAACTACTCCAAGCATTAGCCTTAGTGAGAATTCAAGCGCTGCTGGATCTAAATCTAAGAGTGGACAAGAAATGCCTAAGCATTCTAAGAAATCCGTAAACGACCAAGATAAAGGCGAAGAATCAGCTAAGGACACCGCTCAGTCAATGGAATTTCCACAGTAGCAAGTTATCGCCTCCCCGTCAAGAGATGTTCCCCCTCTCATCGTTGAAGCACCACCCGTCACAACAGAATTAGACAAAGAATAGGAAACATTCAACGAACTGATCAATCTTGAAGGACAGGCCCCAAAAACACCTATGAGAAATACACAGGTAACACAAGAAGTGTGCTCAACCATAGTCAGCAATGTCACAGAAACGGAGCATATTCCTATCGCTCCATCTTCTGAGCTTCTACTGAATGTAGAAGAAATTCCCCCACTAGACATATTTTACAGTCCCCAACATAAAGCAGTTGTAAGAAGGCAAAGAAAAAAGAGAAAGTTAGAAAACACACTTTCTCAGGATGTTGAGCACTTAGACGTCCTGTGGAAAGATCCTGTCAATAATCCAACTGAAAATCTCACCAAACTGTCTCAGATCGCAGGGACGTATGCCTCTGCGACAATTGAAAAAGCATCAGAAGTACAGAAATTGCTGAAAGAGCAAGAAAATCAGATACAGGTACTACAACTACAATTGCAACAAGCCAATGCCAATAATGAGGTACGCAAACAGCTTGAAAAGTTGCAAGAGGACTTCCAGCAAATGCAAATAAGCTATCAAAGAAGTTTGGATGAAAAGGGAAAACAATTGCAGGATGTACAGGAGATGCATAGAGACGACCCCAAAATTACAGAGTTCATTTCAGAGTCTATTGCCTTGAACCAACAACTACTGCAGCAACAGGAGGAGTTGGGACAAAAGATATCACAGTGGAGTTATTATTGCGAACTGAGTGATAAAATCACCAATCAAGTAGTGGACTTGCGAAGCGACTATGATTAGATTGACAAACGAGTGACGGAGTACTTGGCTTGGCAGGAAGAAGACGAGGGAAAAAGAGCAGGCGCACCCAAGATAAATGAAAATCATAAAGACTTGCTCTTCAACAAATGGGACGATCAAATCAGGGAAGCAGAACAAGCAGCAGAAACAGCGGCTACGACAGCGAGCATTCTTGTCGACTGTGTAAATGAAAATTTGCATAGAGCAAACTTGATCGAAGAGACCACCCTAGGGTATTTGCCAAATAAACTGCGACTAGAAGCAAAATGGAAACAGAAAGCACAGGAAAAGGAAAAAGCAGTCCAAGCACTAGACAGGTTAAATTGGGAGTGTTACTGGGCATACTTAGTGAAGCCGCATAGTCAGCAGATGACTGTGAAATGTATCATAAATGCGGCTGAGAAAGTAGTGCCAGCTCTCATAGATTCTGTTTTCTCAGCCCAGCTCAAAGCAAAAGTCAGCCAGCCGACTCTCCTCAAACCCATGATGAATGCATGCAGCTTTAAGGATCAGATTTAGAAGTAATTTTATTTAGAATGTTGTTTTTTCTTTAAAATTAGATTAGAAAAAGGACGGTCATTTGAAAACCACATCCTAAATTTTGTAAATTAACTATTATTAGAATTAGGAAGTAGTATTTTAACCCTTCTCATGCATTTGGAGGGTCCAGAAATTTGTCAAAAACTTGTCCTCAGAACATGCACTTCTGCACCCTCAAAGGAGGTTTTTCTTAATGGATGGATCGAGGTTTATTAATGTTTGCATTTGATGTCTGCTACTGATTTTGCACTTCTGTACTCTTAGTAGATGTTAGAACAAGTAGAGATAAATCATTTTTGCTTGAAGCTTATGAGTAGGACTAGTCATAAATGGTACTTTTATCTCTTGGCCATTTCTGCTTATATTCTTAAAGTGATATACAGTTTTTAGTTGTTTATATGTTATTGCATGAATGTGTGAATTACCATTTGGCACTTTTGTACGGTGGAGTCATTTATTTATGTTTGATATATGAATAACTTATTATGCGATATGCTGTTCACAACTGTTTTGCCTAACTTTTTATGCAAAGTGGTTCATCTTAATTGATTTCCATTCTTATGATAGCTGAATGATCTTTATTACTAGTTATTGTTTGAAATCTCTTTAGATCGCATCATAGAATAAATACACCTCGGGTTAGCATAGATTAGATGTGTTGTTTTCATTAGATTACAATAGCATAGAATTAGATTAAAGTAGCTTAGATCAGAACTTTTAGATCAGCATAATCCAACTCTACACACACACACCCTTAGATTGGGAAACTGGTCCCATTACCCCCAGTCGGACCCGCTATACCAAATGGATAAGGAGCTGCCAACCAAGGTCAGGACCGAGTGGGTATCCCCCTTGTTGTCGACCCGATTTTCGGGGCTTCAACAAATGGCTATGATCATAAAGAGAGTCATAAAATCATGGGTCCACCCCTTGTCATCATTGGACGTGTCTTCTTCATCATTGTACATGTAATTTAGCTTATGTGTTGAGCATGGGTATGCCTCCCTCAACAAAGATATCATGATGAAAAATTATTGTAACAGATGATGATCTGACTAGTTTTTCTTTATCTGAACTTGTCACGAGGTAAAGAACTACAGTCATCGGCCACTATTTCTAACTTTGCGCTTTATGGGGCAATCTGTTATAGGCCATTTTTTCACATCTGGTCAATAGGCCTACAAACTGGATCAATCAACATCCATGAACACCTTGTCATCATCCCTACGCAAATCCCTAAGCATGACTCTCTCAAATCCCTAATTTTTTAAGCTTCACTACTTCATTCTAGTGCTTTTAATGCACTACGTACCTTGGCCCTTTAAGGACCTTCTTTGAGTGGCAAGTTGCTCAGTTCTACACCTGCTTTGATCAAAACAGGTTTACCCTTGCTGGGGATGCTTTGATTCTATAAATTCGGGAAAATAAAAAGAATCTTGAAGCTTCCTCTTCCAGAAGCTTCTATGGGTTTTTACAACCATTTACCTTGGATAAGAACTTTGAATCCTATCTCCCTAACTTGGATTTTTCACCTCTTATCCCTTGAACTCATCCTCCTATCAAGAGTGGATCTCAAGCCTAGAATTGTAAATGGATAAGAATTCCTAAACTAACATCCTCTCCTATATATTTACTTCCATCCACAAGCTATTGGTTTGATTTTGGAGATGTTGTAGTGACTACAACCACCCTCCAAAAGTTTGCATATGCTTTGATTTTGGAGCCTTCCTTCCTATCCATAAGAGCTTATCTTGCACTGATCCAGATATCATGCTTATATTGGGACTTATCTTTTTCATTTTTCTTGTGCTTTCTTGTTTTAACACCTAGTTGATCTTTCTAACTCACAATATGATCGCCCAACTTGGTCTCACAGTAATTCTGGGCTTACCTCCAAAAATTGTGCAATCCTTGAGGAAAAGCAGCCTTGATGTTGGGAATTATGCAATTCTGACTAGCAGTAAGCCTTGAGATTAGAAAATGTGAAGTCATGAAAGGCAACCCAATACTGAGCCCAGAAACTGTGCAATCCTCAATGAACTTAGAAACTGCACAGTGCATTGAGCCGAAAAGTTGCCCAGTTCCCCAGAATTATGCATTCTTTCGTAGCAATGTACATGGCAAGTTTCCCCAAAAAAAGAAAAAAGAAAAAAAAGCAAAAAACATCCCTAAAATATAGGGATCTATTTTAGTATCCTGAAGGAGGCACTTTTCCTATTTTTAGAAACTTCCGCCAAGTGTCGTTTTTCCTTGATTTTAGGCATGCACGTCATAAACCTTAATTCACTCAAATCTATTTAATCGATGCCTCTAGAGATCATTTTCACATTCGATATTGGATCTCTAGCATTCTCGAGGAGATCAAGGAACCATTGGTGTAGTTGTCGTCGCTTTTCTGTGTGAGTTTGTCTTTTGTCATCTTTTGCCGCTTTTTCTGTCACTTTTTGTCATTTCGCTTATGTGAGTGTTGTTTTACTTATTTCTCTTTGTAGTTTATGGTGATTCAAATTTTTCTAACTTATAGAAATGTTGTTTTAAGTTTTGATTTTCCTTTCACAAGTGTCGCATCAATTTTCCTATTTTTGCACCAATGGTTGTCGTTGTGGAAACCCTCCTCAAATAATTTATTTTCCTTTTGTTTGGTTAGTTGTTGCACTTGATCTCGATTTGTTTACTTATACTTTGTCAGTTTTTCACTCAAACTCACATTATCACTCACTTCTTCTCATTTTTCACACTTCCAACGAGCAAATATACACTTGCTTTGGTCAAATCCTTCCTTGCCTAGCTCGACACTACGCAATCTTGTCTCAAGCAACAAACATGTCCTCTAGAAATGTGTAGTGTGCAGTACAAGCTAGCTAAAACTACGCACTATGTAGTTCCAAGGGTCATCCTCTCACCTTGGCCACAGAGACTATGAAATGTGTAGTCTCTCCCAACATCTGCCTAGGATGGGACTATGCATTGCATAGTCCCAAGCCTCAAGCTTCATCCTTGGCCATTGGGACTATGCAGTTTTCAATTCCCACAGTCATCCAGTCTCCCTTGTTGATAAAAATTGTGCAATCCTTCTCTCCAGTTGCCCAGCTTGCTGCTTGATCATGCTTTGAAGGTAGATTTATTGAAGCTAATGTTTGCTTTCCATGAGTGTCCTTTTGGTCCCACAAGTACCACACTTATGAAGCACTGCTTCTAGCAGTCATTATTACCATGGCACTAAATAGAGTTGCTTCAAAAGAGACCACTGAAATCAGTACTGGGGAAGTGGTTGAGAAAACATCAATAGACTTTCCAGTGTATGAAGACACTCAGTTATTTATAGAAAAGGGGTCAACGCTAACATGGCAGCAAGTTAATGAAGCTCTTTCAACAAAGATCCTTGAGGCATATCTAGAGGACTGGCAAGTGTATCTCAGTATCTGGCAGTCGGGACTACACAAGGTTGCATGCAGATATCCAACCTTCCCATGTGCAGATGTCATCAGCTGGATTGTCTCACACGTTGATGAGAATACCATGAAATTGATCAGTGCCAACGGACATAAGTTTTCTACCTTTTGGGAAGAATATTATCAGCGCAAGTATCACTTGCCCAAGCCAGTGGAGCATATGGACTCATTCTTCTATTCCACCCACACTTATGTGAACACAAGAGACATTTTCAAAGGCTGGGTGAAAGAGCCATCAAAGTTTCGATAGACACCCACCCATGTACACAAGACAAATTCCCTCAGAAATTCCTACTAGCTCTTGGTTATATTAGCTTGTAGGATCCATGGTCAGCAAAGCATGGAGACCTTTCTTGAAGGGTGCCCAATCTTATTGAACTAGGTTGTGAATGGGGGGAAGTCGTTCAACTGGTCAGATCTGTTGGCTTGACAGTTGAGGGCCCATGTAGCACAGGCTCGGAGTCCTCCCGATGGTGAGCAAGCAAGGTTCTATATGTCTGCATATTTACTAGATGCAATCTGTGCACAATAGAAGTTCCCTAGCATGAACTAGACATGGACACCACAAGAATCTATTGTGCATATCTATTACAAGTTGCTTTCATATTGCAGTCATCGAGGAGTAATGGCACAGCTAACTGGCCACTTCATCATCCTGCTTTGCAAGCTTATCCTTGAAGAAGATCCACCTTTCATGTCATGAGTATCAATGGAGGAAATAGCAGAAATCACATATTGGTATGCCTCACCAGGTGGCACCTTCCTTAGAGTGTTCAGCAGAGAGAAGCCTTCGCATGTTTTACCAAGGTATGCCATCGACAAGCTTTTCATGCAAGAAGTGTCATATCATCTCACCACAAGGTTGTCAAAAACTTTGCACAGGAAGAAGAAAGCACCATGGCCCACTCTTCCTTTGCAAATTGGATTATACAAGATAAAGAACTTGAAAGTCGTGGATACCAAGGGAAAGGAAATAGTCAAGTTTGCATTTGGTACTCGGGACTTTAATCCATATGATCCCCATGGTATTTGTAAAGGCCATTGTGTAATATTTTACTTTTTGTGGATTAGCAGGGCATTCCATTAGCCAGAGGAGGATCCATGGATGAATTTTTACAATTCCTCCAAACTCCATGAGTCGGTCAATTTATCAGGGACTTCATAGATTTCTCCATAGATGGCAGCAATTCCGAAAGAAATAGCAGTAGAAGGCAATGATCCGTGTAGGAAAAGGGAAAGAGGAAGATTGCTAACAGTCCAGAAGGAGACCAAAGCTACAAGATGAAAGAATATCTTATTCTCATGAAAGAAGCTTTAGCAGCATAAGCTAAAATGAAGCAGAGGATACAGAGAGTAGAGTGGAGGAAGAGAGAAAAGAAAAGGTTGCAGGAAGCAAAACCGAAGTTGTGGGAAACAACATAGAAGTTGAAGGAAGAATAGGAGTTGAGGAGGAGGGAACAAGAAGAGAAGTAGAAGCAGGAAGAAGAAAAAAGGCAAGGTGCGATGACAGAAGAAACAATGTTGATACAGATTGAAGAGAAAGAATAGAACCAACCAGCAGCTGAGGAGGAAGGTGAACAAATGCAGGATCGCGAGCTTGCTCAGTAGATTGAACACTTGATTGAAGTCATAGACATGGATATGGAACAAGAGCCATGAAATGAAGATGTTGATATAATGTTGAGAACACCACTGGTCACCACTCAGTGCCCACCACCTCCAGCAGCAGAGGTAGCCCCAAGCGAAGAAGCGGATGTTTCTCCCCTTGATGATGATCCAGTAATGGATGTGTACAATCTGTCATTCGATGAGTTCCAAAGGAGGATTATACAAGAATTTAGAAATAATTTTGCACATGATCACGCATCACCTACAATCGTTAGAGAAAGGGTGATAGTGGGGGACACCAAGAAGCATCCAATTGCTATTTTCAATGCCAACTTAGCATTTACAGGAGAAAAAAGATTAAACATTCAATATTTGACATTTGAGAATGATAAATTGACACAAAACTTGCAAGATGTCAAGAAAGAGGTAGAAAAACTTCACGCAACATAACAGAGTGTAGTTTTCACATAGGTTTACTTGGAGGAGATGAGAGCAATGATACTCGTTGAAGTATCAACACTTGGGGAAACCATGTGGAAGCTCTATGAGGGGTTTGTGACCATACATAAATCAGTTGTCTATTTGCATGGCCTGTAGTAGCAGAGCAGAGATTTTGTTAAAACCCTTAAGAACATAAAAGCTACCATTACCTATGTGGAAGAGTGAAAAATGTGATACAAAGAGGAACCACTTGATTTAGTGAAGAAAATGAAGCCACATGCAGAGTTGGAGAAAGTGAAAGTTCGGATATTGATTCAGAAAAACAAGAAACTCGTCTCATTTATTGGTAGCATCTAGGCCTCATATGTATGGTTGTTCAGTAGTTTGGATATCTTGGTGAAAACAAACAATATCCCATCAGTCGGTTCTCTCACCAAAGCCAAACCCAGGAACCAAGTTCGACAGGAGATCGAAGAGTACTTGGAGAAGCTAAGGTAGATTTCCACCATGGAATATTTGGAGTTGAACAGAAAGAACATGCAGAATTACATCGGTGTTCTTGTCCAAATCATAACTATGTTTCTCATGCTTCAGAACGAACTTAAAATTGGTTTTATTATGCAACCATCCCACAAAATAGAAGAAAGAGATAGATAAACGACTTCAAAAGTAGCCTCTTCGAGGGGGAAACCTCTTTTACATCACACAAATGAAAAATTCTTGGATGATAAAAACGACAACACCTCCTTTCTATATATAGGAGTCTAAAGGATCACAATATCATCAAAGATGACATAACAATAATAATGTAAGGGCACAACAATAAAAATAGTGGGCTTCTATGGGGCACAATAATAACAATATAGGGACAACATCGGCACAACAATAACAATAAGGGGCTACAATGAAAATAATAATAAGGGAATACACTAGTATTATAGGGACATAACATGCCCCTTTCCTTCAAAACAGTGTTGTCCTTGACTCTTGATTAGTTATGTATGCTTCTGTATAAAATTATCATCCTCCCATGTCGAATCTTCAGTGGGTAAGTTCTTCCACTTGATGAGATACTCTGAAATTGATCGATTTCGTAGCTGTCGAGTTCTTGTTTTTGTGACTGCTTCAAGTTCCAATATTATTTTTCCTTCCTCATCGGCTTTTGGCAATATTGTTTGAATTGATAGCTTGTCACCTATAACCTTCTTTAATCATAAAACATGGAAAACTGGGTGCACTCGAGAAGTTGTAGGAAGTTCCAATTTGTATGCCATGGCACCAATATTTTGAAACACCTTGTACAAACCATAATAGTTTGGTGATAATTTATTATCCTTCTTAGATTGCTTGAGGGACATTTGTTTGTATGGTTATAGTCGTAGAAATACCTAGTCACCTACATCAAAACTTCTTTCGCTATGATGTTGATCTCCCTGTTGTTTCATTCTATTCTGCACCAAAGTGAGGTTATCCTTTAAGAGTTGGAGAACTTTTTGTTGATGCTCGATGTGATGTTCCACTGTTTGAACCTTAGAATTTTATCTTATATATGATGTGATGGATGGTGGATGATATCCATAAAGTGCCATAAATAGGTACATTTTTGCTGCAGTATGGAAGGAAGTGTTATACCACCATTCAGCCAGAGGCAACCATTTGACCCATTGTGTTTTTTTATCAAATACAAAGCAATGAAGATATCCTTCCAAACATTTGTTCACTATATAAGTTTTCCCATCAGATTGAAGATGATAAGATGAGCTATGAGCTAACTGTGTACCCCAACAAGGAAATAATTCTATCCAAAAATTTCCAATGAAAATAGGATCTCTGTCGCTTACAATAGTCTTTGGGTTTCAATGTAGATTTTGAATTGTTTCCATAAATACAGTAGCAACTTTATTGGCTTTAAATGGATGAGATAATGCACAAAAGTGTGCATACTTGGTAATTCTATCGACTACCACCATGATGACACTCTTTCCTTCGAACTTGGGTAAACCTGTGATAAAATCCATTGAAACCTCCTCCCAACATTGACTTGGAATGGATAAAGGTTGTAATAGACCCCGGGTCTTAATTGTCTCAACGTTATTTTGTTCATGAACCAAACAATCCACTACAAACTTTTGAATATTATATTTAAGGCCATCCCAAAAAAATCCTTCTTAACCCAATGGTAAGTTTTTAAAAATCTTGAATGCCCTTCAAAGGGAGAGGTGTGCAATTCCAGAAGAATCTTTTGTTTGAGTTGGGAATTATTACAGAGGTATAAGCGAGCTTTGTACCATAACAAATCATTTTTCCAGCTAAATGTATCAAATGTACTAGGATCTTGCTGCAAATTTTGAATGAATGCCCACACTTCTTCGTCATTCTTCCCTTCATCCCTTGCTTCGTTTATCTAATCTGATTGGATAATATAAATGGCACAAAGTAATGCTTCCACATCCTCATCCTTTCTTGAGAGTGCATCTACAACAACATTTTTCTTTCCTTTTTTGTAGATGATTTCAAAGTCATAACCCAAAATCTTTGTGACCCACTTTTTCTGCGCTTCTGAAGATAATCTTTTTTCTAAAAAGCATTTAAGACTATCATGATCTGTTTTTACCTTGAATTTTCTTCCCATTAGGTAAGGTCGCCATTTCTTAAGTGCATGTAGTATTTCCAACATTTCCTTCTCATAAATAGCTTTGTGTAAATACTTTCCTTTGACTGAACGACTTTCGAAAGAAATGGGTTTTTCTTCTTGCATTAAAACAGCACCAATTCCATTTCCTGAGGCATAAAATTCCACAATAAAGGCTTTTGTGAAGTCTGACGTAGCTAAGACAGGAGCTTGGCACATTTCCTCTTTAAGATGTTCAAAGGCCTTCGTTGCTTCTGGAATCCAAGAAAATGCATTTTTCTTCAGTAATGTTGTTAGAGGTGTTGTTATTCTCCCATAATTCTTAACAAACTTGTGATATTAGCATGTCAACCCAAGAAATCCTCATAGATGCTTTATGGATGTGGGGATTTTCCATTCTTTAATGGCTTTAATTTTGTTAGGGTCTACCTTAACACCTTCATGAGATACAATATGACCCAAATATTCCACCTCTTCTACTCCAAAGAAACATTTGGATATTTTTCTCATAATTGTTTCTCCTCCAATAGTTTGAGCACTTTGTCAACATGTTGAACATGATCCTTCCAAGACTTGTTGTAGATTAGTATATCATCAAAAAATACTAACACAAAATTTCTAAGGGTGGGTTTGAAAATGAAATTCATCAAACCTTGAAATGTAGAAGGTGCAATGGTAAGGCCAAAAGGAATGACCAAAAATTCATAATGACCCTCATGAGTTCTAAATATTGTTTTCAGGATGTCTTCAATCTTCATTCTGATTTGATGATATCCTGAAAGAAGGTCCAACTTGGTGAAATAAATTGCTCCATTCAATTCATCCAATAATTCATCAATGATAGGAATGGGAAATTTATATTTAATAGTGAGCTTGTTGAGCTCCCTATAATCCGGAAACATGTGCCATGATCCATCCTTCTTGTGCACCAATACTACTAGAGCAGATAAAGAACTTTGACTAGGTTGAATTATACCATCCTCTAGCATTTCTGCAACCATACGTTCAATTTCACTCTTTTGGGCATAAGGATATCTGTAAGACCTGATGTTTGGAGGAAAACTTCTTGGAATCAAATGAATAGCATGATCATGCTCATGAATATTTGGGAGGCATTTGGGAGTCTCAAATACCTTGGAATGATTGTCCAATACATTTTGGAGATCTGGAAAAATAGATGATTTCGATGTGGGAACCTCTAGCAAACATAATTGTGAAATTATGCCTCGTTGTTATTTATTTAGAAGCTTTGTCATGTTGTTAGAGTTGATTACCTTTCTCGGTTTCCCTGTGATGCCGCTTAATTCAACCCCATTTCCTTCCAAAAAAATTCAAGAAAAGTTATTGAAAATTAAAGCTATCGTACTTGTTAACACTCAGGTTGTTCCCAAAAGTTGTAAGAAAGGGAATACGGCCGAGGTAACCATAGACCAATCTTTTAGAAGTAGATTCTAGCCAATCTTCATCTAGAGAGGGCTCTCTCTTTATAATTTAGCTTTGTTTTGAGGTGTATTAGGCTAGTTATGAAGTGCAAAGGTTTGTTTTGAGTTTTGGTTGGAAGGATGGGGAGTCAATAAAACAGTGAGGTGAGGCTGAAGAATTTCAGTCCATTGGGCATGGTGGAGTCAAAGAAAGATGGCTTCTTGGGCCAGGTTTATTATCAGAGGATTTATCACAGAGCAAGGTACTCAAATATGGAACAATTCATAGGTTGAAATCTTATGGAATGGAGTCAATGGGTGAAGGGCAATTAAGAATCCTTCATCATGTTGACAAAGGGAAGATGAATGATTATTACTAAGGAGCAATTATATTCAAGATGAAAGAACTAGGGAAACAGGAGCAATTAAGAATTCATTGTTTATGCTAATTCTCAAAGAAAACATTAATAATAACAGAGATTGAACTTAGAGTGCAAACAAGCAAATTCTGGGTTATTCTTTCTCTCTATTTCTTAGATCATGAAACATAGATGATATAGTAAACACAGAAACTGTAAAACACAAGTTAGAAGAGACTTATTGATCCATGAAATGATTCAAGAATTCTGCAACATGGTCCTTAACATCAAATATTCATCCAGTGAGCAAAACGAATGGTTCCAACAGCCTTTTATTCCAAAAATTGTTCAGTATTACAGTCACAGCTATGAACTTTCACCACCAACCAACCCCAAATACTTCATCTAAGGGGGTATTTATACAAAACGTCAAGATATTATGCAAAATATCTGATAGAAGATAAATATCTGTTGATAATTAATGTTTCTCTTACATAGATAGAGATAGACATTCTCGAAAATAGGGAGACAATAAATAGTGCAATAAATTCGTGCTGCGCTGGTTGGTCCGAATTAAAGAGAAGTACTTGAGGTAGGTGATGTAAGTCGGTCATCCAGCTATCTTCCACTGATCCTGTGCACTAATTTTCTGCTTTGGCTGGCCCTTCTTTAATGCTGATGTGATACGCTTTAATTTGCAGGACTGTGGTTCATTTCTGTTCTGCGCACTTACAACAGATGGTGTACAACTTTGATTTGAGCCATGATAAGTCTACAGGATCTCTAGCATGCTTTGCCACCACTCTGGTCCTAGTATTTGATGTCTCTGTAGCTTCCTTAAAGTCTCATCAGTCTCTGTGAATCTGAAAAAGTTAGGTGGGGTGGTGAACAGATGCTTTACTTCCAGATGGAATTGCCTTTTCTATTGAAGTACTTGAAGATGCACTAGCTTGACTGACAAAAAATGTATTTAATTTGTGTATATAGTCCTTGTGCTTCATCAGACGCTCATTATCTTCCACAGGACTTGGCAAACCCTTTTGATTTAAGACTGTAAATTTGTTTGTGAAAGAATCAATTTCTACCTGCATGTCTTGGCTTCTTCTGTCCAAGTTTTGCATTAGTGTTCTCATGGTCAGAACTCTCTTGACATCCAAAATGGTACCTGTTCTGTCTCTGATATCTAGTTCTACCAGTTCTTCACTAGTCTTGTTGTTCAAAAAATTGATTAGCATGTTAGCTTGCTCAGGCATTTGCCCCAATACATCTCTTGTTTTCTGAACTTCTACTTGGGCCACTTTTATCAAATCAATCTGTTCATAAATGGTCTGAATAGACCTCCATACACCACTAAGTGATTGAATGATATTAGTCCACAAAATTCCTCTACATTATGTCAGAGACTTATGCAGAGAGAGATCTTTTTCCAAGGATCTTACCTTGTTTTCCAATGCTTTGACTTCTCTTGTTTTCTCTGCCATAGTCATTTTAGATTTATCATAGCTCTACTCAATCTTTGCCAGTTTTTCTTTGACTTTCTTTAATTATGATACTTGAAGTTTTAACTCCTCCATGGCTCTAATCAATTGCTCTGTGGTCATGGTTGTACTGCTTCCTGTTGCTGTTGTTGTTGATGTCGCTCCTGTGACGATTTCTGCAGTTGATGCTGGGATAGTGGAAGGCACTACTGTTATAACTGTGGGAGGGGCAGTTGTAACTACTGGAGTTACTTGAGATGGTTGGGAGGTTGACACTCCCTTCTTTTCTTGTAATGCTTTCTCCAATTCCTGCTCTGTCTCAGTTAATCTTTCATTCAACCACATGAGCAGGTCCATCATGTCCTCCTCAGATTTCTTCTGCACAACATCTGCTATCTGTGGATGCATAGAAGGAGGCATTTTGAGGTGTTTTCTGAGGGCAGCAATGTCCTCTTCCTTCTTCCTCATTAATTCTTTTATGCCATTGGCATCTTTGGGATCATGTCCCAGCTCAATGATAATATCCTCCAAAGATTTTATTCTGTTTCCCTTTGCCAAAGAGGAAGCTTTCTCTAATTATAGCTGAGCAAAGGTGTTCTCCAATGAGTTTTGCAATTTATGAGCTAACATTGCTTTGTCAGCTAGTGTAGAATACACCATATCTCCTGTCTGTTTGTGCAGCTCAATCTGATCTATTCGATGAATTTCTTTGGCCAGGACCTCCAGATTTGTCCTGATATAATCAGCTGCTGACTGTGGTTGTTGCACCTTGGGCTTGAAGTAGCTCATGATCATTTTTCCCTCCTTTATGTCATATGCAGACATCAATCTTTGTTGTTTTTTGGGGGCCATCTTAAGATATTGGTTGTAAATTTGCAGCCTCAATGGATCATTTCTAGCCTTTATTTCTGTGAATGTTCTTTTGACATCAGAGGTCTGCTTGCTTGGTGGCCTTGTGGATGAGACTTCCACACTATGCTGCCTTTCCAGGTCCTGCCTGTGTGAGCTGGTTGATGTATCAATCACTAGGGACGTCTGTGGGTTGGTTGCCCTCTCACTTCTTAGGCTTTCTAATGTTTCTTCAATGATTTCCTCTTCAAATAAAGGATTGAGTCTTTGCCTCTTAGCACCTGGCTGTTCTACAGGTCCACTGATGGGTGTGGCCTCTTCTCTGTCCCTTTTCTTGCCTTTTTCCTCATTTAGAGGATTCTGTAGTGCTGGTATCTCTGGTTCTTTGGTCTGTATTGGAGGAATTTCCTCCTGTTGATCTGTCATTTCTTGCTGCTCTGTACGTGCCACCTCTTTGCCCTTTGAAGAACTTGAAATTGGTATGTTGGCCCTTTGTATGGGTTGCTATGAAGTCCCAGCAGAAGATGTGCCCACTCCCGTTTGCTGAGGCATCTTGAAAGATACCTATCCAAAAGAGTCCAGGTCAAGGGTCTTTTCAAAATCTTTCATAGCTTGTTCCATTTTTTGTTGTCGAGTAAGTTCTTCTACTAATGTACCCTCTATCCATTCATCCTGATTGGCATATTGTTCTACCTCAGGGATCCTATGATGATTGTAAGCAGACAGCCGGTTTTTTACTTTTCTTTCACTTATAAAGCCATTTGCATTATATGGTACCCACCAGAAGCTTTTCTTCAATTTAAGCTCTTCCCCTAATATTTTATCAGCATCTTCCCATGCTTCTCTTTTGTTAATGATAAAGGGGCCTAATTGGTTTCTTATCCTCAGCTGAGCCTTCTTTTTGACATTGCAAAAGTGAGTCAAATATGCATTAATAAGTTGCCTAAAATACTCCAGAGCAAACAGTCTCATAGGCACATATTTTGGTAGTTTATAGGGGCACAGCTCACAGCCATATATCCTGATCTCAGTGTGATCCTGGTAGAAGTACCAGTCACCTATCCTATAGTTCTTGGAGAGCTGTAAAATTTTCCTTATGTCACCAGATAGCCTAGGAGGAGGAGCTCCTATTAATAGAGTGGAGGCTGGATGTATGAACAGGTCAATGAATTCACAGTAAGTATAAGGGGTTTCAGCAATTCTGTGGAAGACAGAGGTCCAAAAGATTACAGACCTCCTCTCTCCTTTGGCATCCAATTTTCTGATGGGAAATATGGGTGATAATACAACAACAGATGATATATGAAACTTGTGTATTTAAACACTCCTCTTTCCAAACTCATAAATTGACCATGGATTTTGTCAGCAATGAAAGAGGCATAGTCATACTTAATAGCAGGGGGTTGTCCAGGAGTGAAGATAGATAGCAAAACCAGGACCATTTCATCCACAAATTCACTGGACCGGAATCCCAAGATCACTGATATCATGTCAAGAATAATTCTTCCAATTTCATTGAACCAGACATGTAAATAAGGAGGAGGACCTTGGGGCTGGCAATCTGGTTTCATGAATAACTTAGCAATCCGGGCTATTTCTGCACTGGATAGTTGAGAGCCTTGCTCAAGCAAAAGTCCCATGGGCAGAGGAGCAAGAGGTTGAACTGGATGGAATTGCAACATTTCATTGATGGACTCAGCAGTTATGTAGAAAAGGACAGTCTGTGATGGAGAGATAATTGCTTTACTGACACGGTCATAATTTGCACAGCAGTGGCGAACAATATCTGGGAATATATTGACTGAGGGAAGGTAATACCTGGGGAGATTGGATTCCCATATTCCATAGATATCAGAATTGTCCAAATGACTGTTTCTGATTAGGCAAAAAGTTTGCAAATGATTTTGTATGCCAATTGGGTCTTGTATCTAGAAATCTCTATCAGCCAAGGGTAAATGATGCTAGTCTGTATGAGGTGCATTGAGAGGCACAACATTGAGGGCGACCGGGGCTGCTATAGTTCAATTGTTTGTGTTTTTGACTCAGAGGTTTAACTTTCTATGGAAAAAAGGCAATAGAGCAGCTATGGGTGCCTTGGTATAGAAATTGTGGATTATTTTAGCTTGAATTTGGCTCTTTACAGGTACAATTTGCAGAGGAAAACCAAAAACACGGGTTCGGGAGGTGGAAGAGGGTAAATACCTGTGTTTTGGAAGCGCACGAGTGCAATTGGCAGGTCGACCAATGAGTTGAGGCGCAGAATGCTAGAGTTTGTTGGTCAGGGTGGTGGACTGGAGCTCTGGTAGCTGTTGGACGTTAATTTGCATGCAACAGTATTGTGAAAACAACGAATAGAAATGAGCGAAAATGACGTTTTTACGGGTTTTTTTAACAAAAAATTGGCTTCGCAGGCTTTTTGGCGCTTTTGGTCGGATGACGTCAGCATGATGGGATAGTTTTGTCGCGACGCGGGGTACGGAAGGGTGACGTGGCGATGACGTGGAGGTGACGTAAGCGGGGGGGTCAGCGGGGGCGGTAAGTGGTTTGGGCCCGCACCGCTTATGGGCCGAAGCGGTTTTGGTGGGGAGGGCCGCGAGCATGGCGGGGAGACGCCGCGTGTCCTCTGTACGGCGGGAATACCGCCGGCTCCCCAGGCGGTAAAGATCGGGAGCGGAAGGCCTTGCGATATCATCGTGGGCCGTTGGATGCACGGGCCCAGATCCAATGGCTGGCGCGCAACGGAGATGGCGGAGGGGTACGGTGCGGGACCCAATCAATAAACAATGATTTTAAACATATCGGGGGGTGTGCTATTGGCTGTCGGGGGGATTAATATTTAATTAACCAGATGTTAATTAACCTCGAATATTTGCGCGCGGGGGGTTTTTTTAATGCATTCCAGGTGAACCATTAAACCCTCATTTGTAAAGTCTTATGGTTATATATTAACCAGGAGTGGGATATTTAAATTTTTGGGGTTTTTTATATGTTTACATAATACGGGCAGGGGGAATAACCATAGGGAGTTATATACTAGTGTTAGCAGTTAATATGGGTTTGTAACAAAAAATGCTAAGTTATAAAGTTTGATAACTTAGGTTGAGGGAATGAAAGGATTTTACACACAGAATGTGGCTTCTTAGCCTGAAGCAAGAATGTTATACTTCTCTAGCCTTTTTTATGAAATGGAGTGATTTAGGTGTAGTGAGCAGATCTTAATATCCTTGAGGAGAATTAATAAGTGATTTTGGGAGAAATGTGAGGGGAAGTTAGATACGCATCATCTATTTCGTAGCCAAATAATTGTCATTGTACTTATGATATCAAATGAGATGAACCTACTGAAAACAAAAGTTAATCATAAGCATGCTTCTGTAACATCAAAACTGCCTACCCAGCCTACTATACCTATCATTTTTCTTCTTTTTACATGGGTTCACTTGGACTAGCAAACCCATGCTCCCTTCTTAACTTTTGACTGTAATCCTATCTAAGTCTGCCCTTATTTCTTCCAAGGGCTCAGATTTAATAGTTGAGCTCCTTTGCTTCTCTACCTAACTTCTTATCTGCCAAGATTAAGCTGTTTGGACAGATTTTATTCTCTATCTCTAAAACAAGAAATTTAAACATGAACTGGCCAAGATTTAGCTGTTTGGCCATCCATCAACTGTGGCAAGAGTCAACTAATTGCACACAAAGAAATTTCTGTGCAAAAACAAATAGTAGTGGCATTTTGGACTAGCACACTTTCCTGGTCTTTTCTTTGTGGTTCATTTCTTTTCTTTTTGACCATTTCATTCTTTTTGCCCTTTGATCTTTCTTTTAGGGCATACCCTCTTTTTATTTTTTAATTTTTGATCTTTTCAAAATATGGAACCTTTGCAGCATGGAAAGGATGAACATATTTGGGATTTTACTAGTCAATCATGAAATATGACACCTATTGGTATAGGAGAATAACACTGGCTCCACTTGGGGATGGTTTTTCCTGGTGAAAAGTCAAGAACAGCAAGTCAGATGGCCTTATGTACAATTCTTGTTGTATTCTGAAATCTTCCTTTGCAGTAAACAAACTGTACAGAGGACCATGTAAAATGTAGACATCTCTTTATGAACTGATCCAAACATTTGCACTTCTATTTTGGATACTTTGTTTGAATGTTTGTTCTCATATTTTCAGCCCCAAGTCCTCTTCTTCAAATTTTGTTCAAACCAAAAAGGCAACACAAAAAGGTGGCACAATTCCTTGACTGTTTCTCAAAATTTCCTACATTCCTTCCCATTTTTATTGCTGTAAAAAAAACTACAGAAACTAAGCATCGTTGAGTACAAGTTAGAGTCCTAACATATCAACAAACTGGGTCAAAATAATGCTTCAACATCCAACCATTAATTGGTCCATCTTCTACATCTGTACCATCCAGGCTTTTCAAAAAGTAAGTATTGTTTCCTTGGGAGGCTTGAATAACAAAAGGTCCCTTCCACAAGAAGTCAAACTTCCCATGTTTTCCTTTATCTTCCCTTCTAGAATCCCATTTCAGTACTTTGTCTCCTATGAAGAAATCCTCTGCCTTAGTCCTCTTATCAAATATCTTCTTGAGTTTTTCTTGCAACACTTGAGATCTTTGATACACCACTTCTTTGGTCTGCTGCAAATGTATAATCTGATTTATCCTTCTTTGGATGTCATTGGATTGTACTTGGACTTTTTGCAACAATTTCATTACAGGTATTCCCAAGGAGGAAGAAAATACAGCCTCCATACCATATACAAGCTCATATGGACTAGTCCCAATGGATCTCTTGGTAGTTAACCTATCAGCCCATAATGCATTTATGAGCTTCTTATGCCAATTTTTCTTGTTTTCTTCCAACACTTTCTTAATGATATTCATGAGGCTTTTGTTGGATGACTCAGCTAGACCACTACCTTAGGGGTAATAGGTTGTGGAGTGGACTAAGGTAATATGGTATTTGTGACAGAAATTGATCATTCTCTTGGATTTAAAAGTAGCAGCATTGTCTGTTATAATCTTTTTAGGACAGCCAAATCTTGACAAGGTGTTGGTCTCTAGGAATTACATGATTACTTAATCATTGGCTTGTCTACAAGGGATGGCTTCTATCCACTTGGCAAAATAGTTTGTAGCTGTCAGAACCCATTTACGCTGGCCGGAAGAGGGAGGGTGAATTTCCCCGATGAAATCTAAACCCCATTGCTAAAATGGTTTTTCAGTGGAAACTGGTCTAAGAGGTAGAGGCAAAAGTTTCCTCTTGCCTTCAAAGATTGGACATTTATGGCAAGCAGTAACAAACTTTTTTACATCAGCAAACAAAGTGAGCCAGTAAAATCTAGCCCTTAGGATTTTATTAGCAGTTGATTTCCAATACAAATGTCCATCACAGTCCCCTGCATGAAATTCTTTGAGCACAATGTCAGTTTCATCTTTAATTATATAATTTAATAGAACACCTTGATGATTTTTCCAAAAGACAACGCCATCTAAAATACAAAACTTTAAAGCTTTCATTTTTATAAACCTTTTCTTTGTTCTAGATAACCCTGGAGGAGCCTGCATGTTTAATAATACATAACAAATATCAACATACCAGGGTGAGTCTAGGAAGGCCTCGCTGATTTGTGGAGTCGCCATCTCCTATTTGTTATCCAGTTAGTTGATATCTAGGGCTTGGCAATTGGTTTTGGTCAAGAGTTTAGCCAATCCCTGTCCTTTTATAAGCTTAGTAGGTTTTATCTCAATATCATACTCTAGTATAGTAGCAATCCATTTACCTCTTTTGCCTTCATTCCCCTCTTGGGTCAGAATATTTTTTACAGTAGTGCTTGGCACATAAGCTATTATATGAGAGTATAGTACATAGATTCTGAAATCTTTGATGGCTTTCACAAGTGCATAAGCCTGTTTTTCCATGATTGGGTATTTTAAAGGTGCATCCCTTATCGCTTTGCTAAAGAAGGCTATGGGTTTTTCACATCCTTGATCATCTTTCTGTAGCAAAATAGCAGCAATAGTGTGTTCAGATGCAAATGAAAATAGCATGAAGTCTCTGTCAAATTTTGGGCTTGTGAAGATTGGAGTTTTCGTTAAAGCTATCTTGATTTCTTCAAATGCCTACTTGGCTTCTAATGTCCATTTGACCTTGGAATCCTTTTTCAGCATATTATTCAACAATCTTATTAGTTCAGCCAAGTTGGGTATGAATCTTCTTAGAAAGTTAATTTTCCCTAGGAAAGCTTGGAGCTCTTTGACATTTCTGGGATGTGGGATTTGTAAGATGGCTTGTATTCTGTCAGGGTCAATTTTAATTCCATCTCTTGAGATTATGTGACCTAAGAGTTTGCCTTCTTCTAGGCCAAACAATGACTTTTTTGGTTTTAGTGATATACCATATTTTCTGCAGGTTAAAAACACTTGTCTGAGATGATCTAGGTGCTGCTGATATGATTTGGAAAATACAATGAGATCATCTAAGTATATGACTAGAAAATCATGAATTTCTTTAGCAAAAGCTATGTCCATTGCATGTTGAAAGGTTGCCCCTGCATTTTTGAGTCCAAATGGCATTTTCACATACTTGAAAGTTCCCCATGGAGTTGTAAAAGAAATTTTTTCTTGATCATCAAGGTGAACCAAAATCTAGTTGAAGCCTGAAAACCCATCTAGCAGTGAAATTCCAGAGGCTCCTACTACCCTTTATAGAATGTGGTCCTTAGGTAAGGGGTAGTGGTCTTTTAGAGAGACTTTGTTTAAATTCCTCAAATCAACACATAGTCTGATCTCTCATGTTTTCTTTCTAGTGGGCACTAAATTGGAGACCCATTCTGAAAATCTAATGGGTGCAATTATCCCAGCTTCATACATTCTTTTGACTTCTTTTTCAATTAGAGGGAGGAGTACAGGGTTGACTCTTCTGAGTTTTTGTTTGAAAGGTTTTTTATTTTCTTTGAGGGGTATTGTATGTTGAATTACAAAAGTGTCATAAGATTTGAGATCTTCATAGCTCCATGCAAAAACATCCTGAAATTCTCTGAACAGTTCAATATATTTCAGCTTTTGGTGAGGAAATGCTTTGGACAATTTTATCATTTTATGATTTTTCTCAGTCCCTATATTACAGTCTTCGATTTTTGCGTTTAAAGGCTGCATTTTGGGTTTCCTTGGGATATCATTAGAATCAAAAATGTCTTCCAGAGGAGTTAATTCCGTGGGTAAAAAATTGTCTTTTAAATCAATAACTTCATATTTTCCTCCAACAGTTTCATCAATGTCTATTTCTTTCAGCTCTTGCAATTATTTGCTGGTAAATTGTGTTGGATGTAATATTTGATTTTCTGTTTCAACTAAAATGTGTGTTTCAGCTTTGTCTATTTGGTCAACTTCACAAACGGTGCCTGTGTCTATATTGGTGCTGGAAAATTCTTCTTTCAAGGTCAGGAAATTATTAATCTGAGTGTCATTGTCAAACACTTGCCAGTTTTTTACATTGTCTGGTACAGTTGGCCTGTGTTTAATTTCAGCTGTAAAATGATGATTAGGCTCAAATGGAAGTTTACAAGTGCTGGCAAATGTTGCCAAACTGTGAGCATGCAAATTGTGTTTCCTTGGAATTTTAGCAAGCTGAGTTTCAAGAAAGGTATTGAGTATTTCAATTGCTGCTCCTCTATAAGACCTTAATCTAAGATCATTTGTGAGGAAGTTTCCTTTCATTTGTTGAATAACTAGATCAGAATCTCCCATAATTGATACCCTAACTACCCATAGACTTTTGATCAGTTTAAGTCCTAGCAAGAGGGCTTCATATTCAACCATGTTGTTAGTACATCTAAAATTCAACTTGCATGTCCTTCAGCATGATCATTTTCCATATTATGTATCCAAATTCCGGCTTTTGCTCCTAGTTTATTGATTGATCCATCAAACTCTAAATACCATAGGATTTCTTGATTATAGGCAAGATCAGGAGTCTTAGAAATTTGCTTACTAGGCAGATTTGGATTTTCAGTTTTATGAGGTTTCCCTTGTGTGTTTGTTATATCATTGATCACAGAAATTTCTGGAATCTGAACACTAGATTTCTCATTTATGATTTCTTCCTGTGCCAATGCTAAAACCTTGTCATCAGTTGGAGGGTAAATTTCAGCATTGTATAGGATAAAGGAGTCCATATCAGAATGCATGGAATAGATGGGAAAATTCTGGGGTTTCTCCTGGCTGCTGACCACGTATTTCATCAAAGTTTCTCGGTACAATCTTTTTGGCTAGCCAAATACTGAAATGGTAGCATAGGACATATCCAACTGTAAAGATCCCTGGAGCTTTGCACCCCAAGATCTGGACAGCAACATGCCATATTTAGGTGGGATATCAACTACCACTACATCCATAAAAATTGTCTTTGGCAGGGAATTGAACTAATGATACACATAAATCTTTTATCAATCCTAGACATCTGACCTGGCTTGAATCAAAAGAGAACAAATCTTTGTATGGCCTAGTGATATCTAGGTCCAACTTTTCCATTAAAGATTTGGGCATTAGATTATGGGAAGCTCCAGAATCAAACATTGCATTGTGCAGTATTTTGTCATGAATGTTCAGACTTACATAGAAAGGAGGAACCCATTCATCTACTGATTTTTCGTTTACTTCAGGGCCAAAAATTAATTCTGGTTGATCATCAAGGACATTTATTGCATCTCTGGTTTCAGAAATTTGAAGTGATTTGCTAATTTGTTCTCTATAGACATGATGCTTAGCCAATTCTAACAATGGAATTGCTATCTTTAATTTTCCTATTTCGGTCTCAAGGTTGAAAGGTTTTTCTGTTTGGGTTTTGTCATTTCGGGCAGCGAAATTTTCTTTTTCAGCTATTTTTTCAGTGTTTTTTTCCCTTATCAGTAGTAGTGTTATGGGCTGAAGTTGCTTGTATGTCAATTTCGGGAGGTTCTTTCACAATTTCTTTGGAAGAAATGAAAGTTGAAGATTGTTTATTAGGTTGTTGATTGTTTGATATATCTTCAACTGTAGGACTGTTTGGGTTAGGAACTGTTTTAGGAGGAGTTTGAATAGGGGGGTTCTTGACTTTAGCTTTGGTAGGTTGTTTAGTTTCTCTTTGTTTATTATCATCAAGGACATCCATTCTCCTACTTCTGAGATTATATTGCTTGTGGACTTCATAGATGGCAGTGTCATATCCTTCTCTAAAATCAAATGACTCCCCTGATTGGACTTGGAACTGATTAAGAGTATGAGCTTCTTGGTCTTCTTAGGTCAAGAAAATTTGTTGTTCACTGCTAAGCCCCATTAAGTTAATTTGAGTGTCTTCTATTGGTTCACCAAAAGTTGAAGCTTCAGCATAGTTTTCTTGGAATAGAGGTTTGATGTTTTGATCAGGGCCAGCCTTTCTAGTGTTGGGATTCTGATTTTTTCTGAAATTTGGGTTTCTTCCTGCATTGTTTGGTTTACCATCCCAAGGGGACTTCCTCTCAATTGTTTCTACCCTATCACCAAGTCTTCCCATTCATTTGATGATAGCATCTAATTTCTACTCAAATGCAGAAGGTTCTTCTTTAATGGGTATCCTTCTTTCAGCCCTAGCCCGAGCTCGTTTAGAAATCAAGTTGGCCTCAACACTGATAGCTATACTTTGCATGTCTTCTAGGCTTCGAGGAGCTCTTTCCCTAAGCTGATATGCCATGTCAGAGTCAAATCCATCAGGGAATTTGATCAAGGCCAAGTCCGGTGGAGGCCTAAGATTCTGAGGAATAGCATGGTATACATTGTTAAATCTAGCGCAATAATCTTGAACAGTTTCTTGTGGACCTCTCTTTAAGTTTTCATATTCTGATAAAATGTGGAGGGGATCTTTTTTCTTTTCCCATCTATTTAGGAAAGTCTGAAAAAGGGCTTCTGGATCAGCAATAGTGTTTGCAGGGAGTGCTCTAAACCAGGTTCTAACATCTCCAGTTAAGCTTTGGACAAAGATTTTCATTCTTACATCATCATCATCAATCTCATAGTTTTCAAAATAATCCATCATTTTCTTAGTGTGTTGTTGAGCTGTGTAAGTTCCAGTACCATCAAAATAGGTGATTTTTCTTTGATAATCTTGAGGCATAGCCCCTAGATTTGCAGGCAATTGCAAGGGAGCATATCGGTTTGCCATAGTTACAGAAGTAAGTGTAACAACTGGAAGAACAGGGATAACAGTTGAAATATGTGCAGTGGATGGGGGAGTGGAAAAGATGGTTTGAAGTGCTAATGGTGGACTACGGGAAGCAACAGTAATGGCAGAAAGGACTGATGATTTTGCAGGAGTAAGCTCAGATTGGGTAAGGTTCTGCTAGCTTTTAAGGTGCTTAGGAATCAGATTAGGATTTTGGAACACAGATGGGGGATTTGGATCTGGATTTGATCTAGTGCAACGGATTTTCTTCTTCGAAGCCATCTTCTGAATATATTTTTGGTTTTTCTTGAAATATTTGAGAGATACAACTTTAACAGTATCTTACTATGAAGTTTTTAAATATGGGAGTTTTGAATTTTCCTGAAGATCTATTGAAACAGGGAACTGATCAAGTATTTGAGACAGCTATTCAACACCTAAAACTAGACTGGAGATAGACTGGAGCAGCTTTTATTTACACCTGCTATTGCATAGCAAAAGCAGTTTCAAAGGCTACCTGGCTAACTTCAGGCTCCATCTGTAGCTTTAACAAACAATTATTCAAGTCCCCAGTGGAGTCGCCAATGATGTTAACGCTCAGGTTGTTCCCAAAAGTTGTAAGAAATGGAATATGGCCGAGGTAACCACAGACCAATATTTTAGAAGCAGATTCTAGCCAATCTACATCTAGAGAGGGCTCTCTCTTTATAATTTAGCTTTGTTTTGAGGTGTATTAGGCTAGTTATGAAGTGCAAAGGTTTGTTTTGAGTTTTGGTTGGAAGGATGGGGAGTCAATAGAACAGTGAGGTGAGGCTGAAGCATTTCATTCCATTGGGCATGGTGGAGTCAAAGAAATATGGCTTCTGGGCCAAGTTTATTATCAGAGGATATATCACAGAGCAAGGTACTCAAATATGGAACAATTCATAGGCTGAAATCTGATGGAATGGAGTCAATGGGTGAAGGGCAATTAAGAATCCTTCATCATGTTGACAGAGGGAAGATGGATGATTATTACTAAGGAGCAATTAAGAATTCCTTAACTAATATTCAAGATGAAAGAACCAGGGGAAATAGGAGCAATTAAGAATTCACTGTTTATGTTAATTCTCGAAGAAAACATTAATAATGACAGAGATTGAACTCAGAGTGCAAACAAGCAAATTCTGGGTTATTCTTTTTCTCTATTACTTAGATCATGAAACATAGATGATATAGTAAACACAGAAACTGTAAAACACAAGTTAGAAGAGACTTATTGATCCATGAAATGATTCAAGAATTCTGCAACATGGTCCTTAGCATCAAATCTTCATCCAGTGAGGAAAACGAATGGTTCCAATAGCATTTTATTCCAAAAATTGTTCAGTATTACAGTCACAGCTATGAACTTTCACCACCAACCAACCCCAAATACTTCATCTAAGGGGGTATTTATACAAAACATCAAGATATTACGCAAAATATCTGATAGAAGATAAATATCTGCTGATAATTAATGTTTCTCTTACACAGATAGAGACAGACAGTCTCGAAAACAGGGAGACAATAAATAGTGCAATAAATTCGTGTTGTGCCGGTTGGTCCAAATTAAAGAGAAGTACTAGAGGTAGGTGTTGTAAGTCGGTCTCCCAGCTGTCTTCCACTAATCCTGTGCGCTGATTTTCTGCTTTGGCTGGCCCTTCTTTAATGCTAATGTGATACGCTTTAATTTGCAGGACCGTGGTTCATTTCTGTTCTGCGCACTTACAACAGATGGTGTACAACTTTGATTTGAGCCACGATAAGTCTACAGGATCTCTAGCATGCTTTGCCACCACTCTGGTCCTAGTGTTTGATGTCTCTGCAACTTCCTTAAAGTCTCATCAGTCTCTGAGTACCTGAAAATGTTAGGTGGGGTGGTGAACAGATGCTTTACTTCATGCTCTATTTAAAAAAGATTTTCCACGCTGTCATAAAGGGACTGGCCAGATGGAAGTGCCTTTTCTGTTAAAGTACTTGAAGATGCACTAGCTTGACTGATAGAAAATGTATTTAATTTGTGTATATAGTCCTTGTGCTTCATCAGACGCTCATTATCTTCCACAGGACTTGGCGAACCCTTTTGATTTAAGATTGTACATTTGTCTGTGAAAGAATCAATTTTTACCTGCATGTCTTGGCATCTTCTGTCCAAGTTTTTCATTAGTGTTCTCATGGTCAGAACTCTCTTGACATCCAAAATGGTACCTGTTCTATCTCTGATATCTAGTGCTACCAGTTCTTCACTAGTCTTGTTGTTCAAAAAATTGATTAGCATGTTAGCTTGCTCAGGCATTTGCCCCAATACAGCGCTTTTTTTCTGAACTTCTACTTGGGCCACTTTTATCAAATCAATATGTTCATAAATGGTCTGAATAGACCTCCATACACCACTAAGTGATTGAATGATATTAGTCCACAAAATTCCTCTACATTATGCCAGAGACTTATGCAGAGAGAGATATTTTTCCAAGGATCTTACCTTGTTTTCCAATGCTTTGACTTATGTTGTTTTCTCTGCCACAGTCATTTTAGATTTATCATAGCTCTGCTCAATCTTTGCCAGTTTTTCTTTGACTTGCTTTAATTCTGATACTTGAAGTTTTAACTCCTCCATGGCTTTAATCAATTGCTCTGTGGTCATGGTTGTACTGCTTCCTACTGTTGTTGTTGATGTCGCTCTTGTGACGATTTCTGCAGTTGATGCTGGGACAGTGGAAGGCACTACTGTTATAACTGTGGGAGGGGCAGTTGTAACTGCTGGAGTTACTTGAGGTGGTTGGGAGGTCGACCTTCTCTACTTTTCTTGTAATGCTTTCTCCAATTCCTGCTCTGTCTCAGTTAATCTTTCATTCAACCACATGAGCAGGTCCATCATGTCCTCCTCAGATTTCTTCTGCACAACATCTGTTATCTGTGGATGCATAGAAGGAGGAATTTTGAGTTGTTTTCTGAGGGCAGCAATGTCCTCTTCCTTCTTCCTCATTAATGCTTTTATGCCCTTGGCATCTTTGGGATCATGTCCCAGCTCAATGATAATATCCTCCAAAGATTTTATTCTGTTGTCCTTTGCCAGAGAGGAAGCTTTCTCTAATTCTAGGTGAGCAGAGGTGTTCTCCAATGAGTTTGCAATTTATGAGCTAACATTGCTTTGTCAGCTAGTGTAGAATACACCATCTCTCCTGTCTGTTTGTGCAGCTCAATCTGATCTATTGGATGAATGTCTTTGGCCAGGACCTCCAGATTTGTCCTGATATAATCAGCTGCTGACTGTGGTTGTTGCACCTTGGGCTTGAAGTAGCTCATGATCATTTTTCCCTCCTTTATGTCATATGCAGACATCAATCTTTGTCGTTTTGTGGGGGCCATCTTAAGATATTGGTCGTAAATTTGCAGCCTCAATGGATCATTTCTAGCCTTTATTTATGTGAATGTTCGTTTGACATCAGAGGTCTACTTGCTTGGTGGCCTTGTGGATGAGACTTCCACGCTATGCTGCCTTTCCATCTTCTGCTTGTGTGAGTTGTTTGATGTATCAATCACTGGGGAGGTCTGTGGGTTGGTTGCCCTCTCACTTCTTAGGTTTTCTAATGTTTCTTCAATGTTTTCCTCTTCAGATAGAGGATTGATTCTTTGCCTCTTAGCACCTGGCTGTTCTACAGGTCCACTGATGGGTGTGGACTCTTCTCTGTCCCTTTTCCTGCCCTTTTCCTCATTTAGAGGAGTCTGTAGTGCTGGTATCTCTGGTGCTTTGGTCTGTATTGGAGGAATTTCCTCCTGCTGATCTGTCATTTCTTGTTGCTCTGTGCCTTCCACCTCCTTTCCCTTTAAAGAAATTGAAATTGGTATGTTGGCCCTTTGTATGGGTTGCTATGAAGTCCCAGCAGAAGATGTGCCCACTCCCGTTTGCTAAGGCAGCTTGAAAGATACCTGTCCAAAAGAGTTCAGGTCAAGGGTCTTTTCTAAATCTTTCATAGCTTGTTCCATTTTTTGTTGTCGAGTAAGTTCTTCTACTAATGTACCCTCTATCCATTCATCCTGATTGGCATATTGTTCTACCTCAGAGATCCTATGATGATTGTAAACGGACAGCCAGTTTTTTACTTTTCTTTCACTTATAAATCCATTTGGGTCATATGGTACCCACCAGAAGCTTTTATTCAATTTAAGCTCTTCCCCTAATAGTTTATCAGCATCTTCCCATGCTTCTCTTTTGTTAATGATAAAGGGGCCTAATTGGTTTCTTATCCTCAGCTGAGCCTTCTTTTTGACATTGCAAAAGTGAGTCAAATCTGCATTGATAAGTTGCCTGAAATACTCTAGAGAAAACAGTCTCATAGGCACATATTTTGGCCGTTTATAGGGGCACAGCTCACAGCCATATATCCTAATCTCAGTGTGATCCTGGTAGAAGTACCAGTCACCTATCCTGTAGTTCTTGGAGAGCTGTAAAAATTTCCTTATGTCACCAAATAGCCTAGGAGGAGGAGCTCCTATTAATAGAGTGGAGGCTAGATGTATGAACAAGTCAATGAATTCACAGTAAGTATAAGGGGTTTCAGCAATTATTTGGAAGACGGAGGTCCAAAAGATTACAGATCTCCTCTCTCCTTTGACATCCAATTTTCTGATGGGAAATATAAAAATGTCTGGGCGATAATACAACAGTAGATGATATATGAAACTTGTGTATTTAAACACTCCTTCTCTTTCCGAATTCATAAATTGACCATGGATTTTGTCAGCAATGAAAGAGGCATAGTCATACTTAGTAGCATGGGGTTGTCCAAGAGTGAAGATAGATAGCAGAACCAGGACCATTTCATCCACAAATTCACTGGACCCTAATCCCAAGATCACTGATATCATGTCAAGAATAATTCTTCCAATTTCATTGAACTAGACATGTAAATAAGGAGGAGGACCTTGGGGCTGCCAATCTGGTTTCATGAATAACTTAGCAATCTGGGCTATTTCTGCACTGGATAGTTGAGAGCCTTGCTCAAGCAAAAATCCCATGGACAGAGGAGCAAGAGGCTGAACTGGATGGAATTGCAACATTTCATTGATGGACTCAGCAGTTATGTAGAAAAAGACAGTTTGTGATGGAGAGATAACTGCTTTACTGACAGGGTCATAATTTGCACAGCAGTGGCGAACAATATCTGGGAATATATTGACTGAGGGAAGGTAATACCTGGGGAGATTGGATTCCCATATTCCATAGATATCAGAATTGTCCAAATGACTGTTTCTGATTAGGCAGAAAGTTTGCAAATGATTTTGTATACCAATTGGGTCTTGTATCTGGAAATCTCTGTCAGCCAAGGGTAAATGATGCTGATTTGTATGAGGTGCATTGAGAGGCGCAACATTGAGGGCGACCAGGGCTGCCATAGTTCGATTGTCTGTGTTTTTGACTCGGAGATTGAACTTTCTATGGAAAAAAGGAAATAGAGCAGCTATGGGTGACTTGGTATAGAAATTGTGAACTGTTTTGGCTTGAATTTAGCTCTTTACAGGTACAATTTGCAGAGGAAAACCAAAAACACGGGTTCGGGAGGTGGAAGAGGGTAAATACCTGTGTTTTGGAAGCGCACAAGTGCAATTGGCAGGTCGACCAATGAGTTGAGGCGCAGAATGCTAGAGTTTTCTGGTCAAGGTGGCGGACTGGAGCTCTGGTAGCTGTTGGACGTTAATTTGCATGCAACAGTATTGTGAAAACAACGAATAGAAATGAGCGAAAATGACATTTTTAAGGGTTTTTTTAACAAAAAATCGGCGTCGCGGCTTTTTGGCACTTTTGGTCGGATCACGTCAGCATGACAGAATAGTTTTGTCACGACGCGGGGTACGGAAGGGTGATGTGACGATGACGTGGAGGTGACATAAGTGGGGGGTCAGCGGGGGCGGTAAGTGGTTTGGGCCTGCACCGCTTATGGGCCGAAGCGGTTTTGGTGGGGAGGGTCGCGAGCATGGCGGGGAGACGCCGCATGTCCTCTATACGACGGGAATACCGCCGGCTCCCCGGGCGGCAAAGATCGAGAGTAGAAGGCCTTGTGATATCATCATGGGCTGTTGGATGCACGGACCCAGATCCAACAACTGGCGCGCAACGGAGATGGCGGAGGGGTACGGTGCGGGACCCAATCAATAAACAATGATTTTAAACATATCGGGGGGTGTGTTATGGGCTGTTGGGGGGATTAATAGTTAATTAACCAGATGTTAATTAACCACGAATATTTGCGCGCGGCGAGGTTTTTTTAATGCATTCCAAGTGAACCATTAAACCCTCATTTGTAAAGTCTTATGGTTATATATTAACCAGGAGCGGGATATTTAAATTTTTGGGGTTTTTTATATGTTTACATAATACGGACAGGGGGAATAACCATAGGGAGTTATATACTAGTGTTAGCAGTTAATATGGGTTTGTTACAAAAAACGCTAAGTTATAAAGTTTGATAACTTAAGTTGAGGGAACGAAAGGATTTTACACATGGAATGTGGCTTCTTAGCCTGAAGCAAGAATGTTATACTTCTCTAGCCTTTTTTATGAAATGGAGTGATTTAGGAGTAGTGAGCAGATCTCAATATCCTTGAGGAGAATTAATAAGTGATTTTGGGAGAAATGTGAGGGGAAGTTAGATATGCATCATCTGTTTCGTAGCCAAATAATTTCCATTGTACTTATGATATCAAATGAGATGAACCTACTGAGAAACAAAAGTTAATCATAAGCATGCCTCTGCAACATCAAAACTGCCTACCCACCCTACTATACCTATCATTTTTTCTTCTTTTTACATGGGTGCACTTGGATTAGCAAACCTTTCTCCCTTCTTTTCTTTTGACTGCAATCCTATCTAAGTCTGCCCTTATTTCTTCCAAGGGCTCAGATTTAACAGTTGAGCTCCTTTACTCCTCTACCTAACTTCTTATCTGCCAAGATTAAGCTGTTTAGACAGATTTTATTCTATATCTCTAAAACAAGAAATTTAAACATGAACTGGCCAAAATTAAATTATTTGGCCATCCATCAACTGTGGCAAGAGTCAACTAATTGCACACAAAGAAATTCCTGTGCAAAAACAGAATAGTAGTGGCATTTTGGACTAGCACACTTTCCTGGTCTTTTCTTTGCGGTTCATTTCTTTTCTTTTTGACCATTTCATTATTTTTGCCCTTTGATCTTTCTTTTAGGGCATACACTCTTTTTATTTTTAAATTTTTGATATTTTCAAAATATGGAACCTTTGCAGCATGGAAAGGATGAACATATTTGGGATTTTATCATTCAATCATGAAATATGACACCTGTTGTTATAGGAGCATAACAGTACCCAAATATTGTAGACATTGGACTCTTAGTACAACATCAGCACCACCCATTGGAATGGAAAGCATTAGACTATTCAACACATATTCTCCAATGGATAGCTTGATATTATGGCACTTTCCAGAGCAATTTATGGTTCCTCCATTTACAACCATCACTTGACACCCTGGTGTTGGATATAGCAAGCAATTCAATTCCTTGGCTATTTTACAATGAATAAAATTATGGGTAATGCCGAATCAATCAACACTATTACCTTTTTATTCTTGATATGTCCTTCTATCTTAATAGTTTGAGGAGTGGTAATTCCGGCCAATGCATTACAAGATATGGTCAGATTAATTTCTTTTTTCTCTGGGTTTTTTCCTAATGTGTATCCTCTTCTTTTGATGTTTCTTGTTCCTTTTATTCCTCCTTTTCACAATTTATGTAAAATAATTTCTTCTCAGCACACTTATGACTTTTAGTGTATTTTCTATCACAACTATAACAAAGCTCTTTTTCTCTTTTTTCATCCAATTGTTTAGGTGTCAACCTTGTAGATTGTGGAAGGCTAAGGGTAGCAACATGTCCATATTTATAGTTGTGAGTGGTAGGTTTCCTTGTTGCCATAATTTTACTTTCGATATTTCTTGCCAACCTGAATGCCTTCTCCAATGAATAAGGTCCCTAAAGTCGAACCTCATGTTGAATGTTATCATTTAAAGTCCCTATGAACACATCAATTTTATGCTCCTCTGAAATATCTTTTACCCTTATATTCATTTTTTGGAATTCCTCAATGTGCTCCACCATTGAACCCTTTTGTTTGAGATTTATCAATTGACTAAAAAATGTGTTTCTTTTTGTACCCTCATAATGTGCTATCAATTCTTCTGTAAAAATTGCCCAAGTGAAAATTTGTTTACAAAAGCAAAGCCATCGATACCATACAAATTGATTGGGTTCCAAATATAAAGTTGCAATGCACACCTTTTGTGTGTTTTGCACATTATGGAGATCGAAATATTGCTCCATCTGTAGTATCCATGTTACGGGATCCTTGTCATCAAACTTCCTCATATCAATCTTTAGAACATGGTGAGTCTTCAATCCAACATTAGAGTCTATGAAACCATGACTAACATTTCATTTTTTCTCATCATGAGTTTCATTTACTACCCTTTCGCTATTATTAAGCATTTCTTGTAGCAACTTTGTCAAATCTATCTTCAAATCTTCCATGTTACCTTTAAGTTTTGCTTCTATGCCATCCATCTTAGCTTCCATTCCATTCTTTAGACCATCCATCTTAGCTTCCATTCCATTCTTTAGGCCATCCATATTACCTTCGGTTACTTTTGTGAGAGCAAAATTTGTTGCGCTTGGTCTCGTAATTTTAATATATCATGTTTCATTTCCTCCTCTTCTTCATGCTTCATAGTAGAGATTTCAGGTTGCTTACTAGGTGTTTCCATTTTCTTTCTTTGGGTCATCAATTAATGTTAATTATGCTTCACAATTCCCTTTGAATCACTTCAAACTACTTTCTCAAACAAAATTTATGCAAATTTAAAAAAAAAACTACACATCTTTGTTTTTCTGCTTTGTATGAGCTCAACCTTGAAACTACTATAACTCTGTAATTTCATATTTCCAAGCTCTAAAATTTCAGCTTGTGATAGCCCTCTGAGTCCTATTTCCAACCCCACAGGTCAGATCTAGATTGGATTCTCCAAGAAATATTTATGCCCAATCTCCCGTTGTGACCTAATTATAGACTAGTTGAGTAGAGCGAACTTGTAAGATGTGACATGTGTCATTGTTTTGACCTTCGACTCCAAAAAAGATATCCAACAAACTACATTCCATCCTCTTTCTATAAATTCTTATGAAATTTGAATTTGATACTGAGAGAGAAAGTTATGACTATTTTCCCAAGATGACTTGTTTGAGATCGAATTCGGGAGCCTGCAAAAACCCTAACTTCCTTAGTTCATATCTCCGAAACTATAGCTAGAAAAGATCTGAAATTAAGTCACAAGGTTCATCACGATTTCGACTCAAATGGGTTTTAATTTTAGCTTTTGAAGCTTTGTCGAAAAAAATGTATAGCGAAAATTCCACGATGGCCTGTTTGAAGCAACAAAACCCTAGAATCCAAAGCTCTGATATCAATTGTTATGCAACCAGCTCACAAAAGAGAAGAAAGAGATAGATAAATGACTTCAAAAGTAGCTTCTTTGAGGGGAAAACCTCATTTACATTACACAAATGAACAATTCTTGGATGATACAAATGACAAGGCCTCTTTTCTATATATAGGAGTCTAAGGGGTCACAATATAATCAGAGCCGACATAACAATAATAATGTAAAGGCACAACATTAACAATAGTGGGCTTCTATGGGGCACAATAATAACAATATAGGGACAACATGGGAACAACAATAACAAAAAGGGGCTACAATGACAATAATAATAAGGGAATACACTAGTATTAGAGGGACATAACAGGTTCTGAGACATTGTACCTGGATGCCATGGAGGCTAGAGTCTGCTTCTAACCAGATACCATCACACAATTTGGGGACATCATCACACAGTACCGAACTTGGCACCAATATGTGACCAAGAATCAGCAAGTGGATGTTGCTGAGCTAGATTTATCCCAAACTCAAGCATCATAGTGTTGTGTCTTGTTACGTTGTCAAGTTGTCTCTACCCTATTTTTTCTTATATGGGTACAAATGTAAAATGTAATATTATTTGTAATTATGTTATAAGTGAAATTCCATGTGTTAATATTGGAATATGAAGAGTCATGATGTAATGTAATGAGCCATTTTGTAAAGAAGTTTAAAATTCATGAGGGTAGTCCAAGGGTCACAAAGGGAAGTTGTAGAGTCACCCCTCTCTTTTATAAATAAAACCTCATAACTCATGTAAAGGGATTTTGGGAGCCAAGCTTTTTCCTAGGCTTAGGATTAGATGGAGCTTGGGGATTATTGTGAAGAGCCTTGGCTTCTTTGTATTGTACAGCAAGTATACGTCTTTGGAGGAGCAGGTGTTCTTGACTTTAATGTTCCACTATTGGGGCTAGTGGTCTCTCACTGGTGTATGTATGAATGGAACTTTGACTAATAATAATAAAATCAGAGCCGACACGCATATTACCTTTCTCCCAGAAACTTCCAATTTATTCATTTTCTCTTCAGGCACATGAAAATATACCAAACAACCAAAGATTCTAAAATGAGAAATGTCAACTTTGTTACCAGTGAAGACTTCCTCGGGTGTCTTCAAATCCAAAGCTTGATTTGGGCTCCTATTTTGAACATATACGACAGTGTTTTCAACTTCTCCCCGCAATAGTTTCATAAGACTTTGATCATAGAACATGGAATGGGTGGATTCTATAATCGTTCAATTCTTCCTTTCAGTAACACCATTTTGCTTGGGAGCGTATGGAACAATTGTCTCCCTCTTGATGTTAGCCTATCTGCAAAAGTCATTGAACTCATTTTATTCATATTTGGTTCCATTGTTATTCCTCAACGTCTTCAATGTCTTGATCTTCTTCCCTTGTTTGATTTTCCACCAATGCTTTGAAAGAATAGAACCATTTGAACACTCCATCCTTCCTCTTCAAGAAATAGATCCATGTTTTGCATGAGAAATCATACACAAATATTTCATAATATATGTATCCTCCTAATGAGGTTACGGGCAAGGCACCAGATAGGTCATAATGGACCAATTGAAGAATATTAGTTGGCTTGCTTTCACTAGAAGGAAATGGTCCCTTACCACGGTAAGGTTTTATAATGTAAGTGAGAAAATATTCAGTGCCATAGCTCACATTGAATAGAGGTATCACTCGCCAAAGCTCCCAAAGAACTTCCACCAACTCGATAGAGACCATCAACCCTAAATCCAAGAGTAAATGAATCTTTAGGGTTTCTATGCCAAATATGTACCTTTCCATCAATGAATGCTACCTTGAAACCTTTATATTCCATCAAGGAAATAGACATCAGGTTCTTCTTCAAATCGAGCACATATAATACTTCTTGTAGATGTATGGTTTGACCTTGATTCAAGTGAAGAGTGACAGTACCTATCACTTTCACGAGGTGGGTGGCATTATCTCCAAGTATGATATTTAGATTAGTTCTCTTCTCAACAAAATTTGAGAGGACCTCCTTGTATCCAATGAAGTGCCTTGACACTCCACTATTAATCAGCGAATGATACAAAGTATTTGGAGGAGAGGCAGTAGATAGAGCATAAATAAGATAAAACTCATCTTGTTTTTCTACAACATTACTTTCATCATACCTGGCATTTCTTGTCCTTTCGAGAGGTCAATTTATTCTATCTCGAGCTGATGGAGTATTCCTCTTTCCTTTGTTGTTGAACTTGTTGTTCCTTTGATTTCCATTTCCTTTGTAATTGTTGTTGTTGTTGTCATCCCTTGGAGGATTGTTCTTGTGACGACACTCTCTAGCATAGTGGCCGAACCTGTTGCAATTATAGCACCTTCCTTTTCTTCCTTCTTTGAATCCCTTCTTAGATCCTTGACCCAAACTCCTTGCACCAGCATTATTCTTCCTTTTTGCATGAGCAGAGAACGCAGTAGGCTCATTTCCGTTGTTCATTTTATCTCTCTCCATCATCCTTGTTTCCTCTTGAGTGCATCTATCCAATAATTCATTGAAACTGGGTATCTTCTTGTTGTTGAGAATGGTGGTGGTAAATACATCCCATGGTCTTGAAAGACCACCAAGAGAAATTAGAATGAGCTCCCTGTCGGCAATAACTTATGCAATAGATAGTAGGTCATTGTTGATTTGAGTGATTCTTATGAAGTAGGATTGGATAGACTCCCCTTTATCCATCTTGATACCCTTCAACTTGTTCTTGAGATAGTGAATTTGACTTCCATTGTTCACTTTGAACATCCCAACCAACTTATCATATATTTCCTTAAAAGTTCCCAAATCAAAAATATAGGCAACCAAATGCTTTTGAATGGATTCAATCAAAAATTTCTTTACTTTGACATCACCTTTTCTATACTTTGTCTTAGCAGCAACTGATGCATTTGAAGGAGGCTCCACCACTTTTCCCTGCACATAGTCCAATAATTCATGCTCCTCCAAAGTCAGGTCCAAAATCATCCTCCATGCATGATAGTCAGATTTATCATTGAGTTTGTCCTCGTCTTGATGTAAGATGTAGAGGCCATTAAGACTTGTCCAATAATCTTTGTCCAACAGATCTCCTAGTGATTGTTTTTCTCTCTTTCTTAGGCTTTGTGTTCGCCTGGGCTCTGATCCCATGTTAATTTTAGACAACAATGGTATGTTATATGCTTGCAATAATTACTTCAATGTCTTTTTATTAGCCCAATGATAATTTGCACTTATTTTCCAATAGCAATCACATTAATCATTAATCACATTGACGATAACTGTAGATATAACATAAACAATAAATGCAAAAAACAATTCAAGACAAGAGAACACAAGAATTTGGCTCAAGCCAGGGAAAACCCCCAAGATGTGGAAAACCCTTTATTGATTCTTCTTATTATAAATATCAAATGTTTACCAGAGAGAGAAAGTACAATAATACAAAGTCAAACTCAAAATTGACTTTCCAAATCACTATCCAAAATAGCCCAGTCAATAGCAGTGAAATTATGCCCTAACCAGAAAGTCAACAGCAGTCAAAGTCTGCTCAAACTCTTCCAAAACAGCTCAGTCAAAGGAGAGGAACACAATCACTCTTGCTAGTAAAAGTTGGCACAAAATAGTGGATAAATCAACAGTGAAACTCGGTCAACCCGAAGTCAACCCTACAGTGAAATAGATATGTGGTCAATGCAGGTAAAAGTGCCCAAAATTCTTTGTTTTTTGTACCAGTCAATGCAGTGCCAAAACATAATTATTCCTCCAAAAATCGCAGTCAAAATAAGTCAAAGGAGCCTCAGTCAACACTAGTCAAAATTAGATGAAACAAAAAGGCAACGCCCAATCAAACTGCCTCCTAAAATCTGCATGTGTGAGAGAAATGGGTTACCTACAATTTGTACGACCCAGGAAAGAAAATATATGTTGAGTTGTGATGATGCTAAATGAGGTTTGAGGTCACTCTTATTTATAGGAGTCAATGTGGGTCAAAAGACATGTCTCTTGGGCTTCATGAGCCTACATGATGGTGTGGCCGACCTTGACAAATTGCACATGTGTGGGTTTCACTTCAAAAACATATTTCTCCTTATCCGATTTTAGTGAATCTTAGATCAATTTTGGTCCTCTCGAAAAGAGGAATTCAATGCAATAATTATCTCAATCAAATGAGCTATCCAAAGTGGAATTTGGCCCTTGTTGCACAATTTAACATTGCTCAATATATTCTAAGTATACGAACTTTGTTCGTTACATTGGTATCAGACATGTTCGATCCTCTAGCCATTCAACCGCTGCACAGAGCCAATCTGATCCAGCATTTGGCCATCAACTTTGTTGTTGTGAAATTGAAAGTGTTTCACTATAAAAATACATGGAGTTTCATCATTCGCTGATTTCGTCAAAAACCCTTAACAATTAAAAAAAAAGAGAGAGAAAAGATTTGAAAATAAAAATGTATTAAAAATAATAATAATGGAAAGAAAATATATATACAGATATATATGAGAGAGAAAAAAAAAAAAAAAAATTTAAAAAAAGTCATTCAAAAAATGTCAAAAAAATATTGAAAAAAATCAAAGGGAAAAAAAAAAAATTCATAATAAATAGTTATATATATATATATATAAATAAAATAAACAAACAAATCATAAAACGACTTCACTGGCTCTTACGCCATCTTCCAGCCACCCGAGCACCATCGTTATTTGAAGCTACCGCCACCGGATTTGGAGCTGATAACACCCCCACCACCACCATTCTTCGTCCCTGCAATTTCGTTGCCACCATATTTCACCATCGCTCGACCCGATACTAGTTGTTGGTTAATTCCTCCTACCTCGTCGCCAGATCCCATCGACTGTCACTTATCCGCCCGTGAACACCATCACCGACCGCATCCAGCATCTGCCAACTACTGGCCCAGCCACCACTCGAAAGCGCTGCAATAGTCTACTCTGCAGTACAAACACCACCACCAAACACCATTTTTACTGCCACAGTCGTCGACCAGTGCGTTAAACGACCGTGAGCCACACTACTCCCCGTCGTTGTATGTCCAGCCACCAACACGCATTCTAGTTGTTGTTAGCGTTGCTTTACAGTTTTTCCTTGGTACCTGTGAAAAGGTTAGTCTATCTACCGTGATCGCTACCATGCACGACAAGTTCATTAACGACAGGTTTTGGGTGCCTTGAATGCATATTAAAAGTTATTAATTCGAAAATTACCAAGGTTTTCAGTAAAAGTGGCGGGTCAAAACGAACCAAAAAAAAGTGTGTTTTGGAAAAGTATTATTATAATATTATTAAAAAATAAGAAATTGGAAGGTATATTGACTTTCTAAAAAAACGAGTTCAATCATTAAGATATAAAAGGGTACAATTTAAAATAAATAAAAAAATCAAAAGAAAAAAGAAGAAGAAACTGCCCAAATTCAATTTAAAAGGTTTTATTCAAAGTTATAAAGGGGACCTAATTATATTTGAAGTAGTGGATGACTAAAAGAGTATATAAACTCCTCAAGCAATGTATCATTCGATGAATGCAAAATGGAATTTAAGTAAAAAATGATGAATCATTGAGTAAGATATAAAAGGGTACAATTTAAAATAAATAAAAAAATCAAAAGAAAAAAGAAGAAGAAACTGCCCAAATTCAATTTAAAAGGTTTTATTCAAAGTTATAAAGGGGAACTAATTATATTTGAAGTAGTGGATGACTAAAAGAGTATATAAACTCCTCAAGCAATGTATCATTCGATGAATGCAAAATGGAATTTAAGTAGAAAATGATGAAGGAAGAAAAAATGGAAATCAGTGATAGAAGATTTTGTAAAACTTTTATGATATGTGTTAATGTACTATTTAAACTTAAAGGATCACACAAAATTTTTATGATGTGTGTTAATGTACTATTTAAACTCAAAGGATCACTTGCAAGAAAGGACGTTATAATCTCTATCGATCTTACTCAGGATAAAAATTATGTTAGTATTGAATGTGCTAACCAATTAGGGATTCATGAATCGAACATAATTGAAATGATGAATCTGATGAATAATAAACAATATAACATAAACAATCTACAACTATGCATTGGAGACCATAGTTTTGCCTTGCAATTCATTGTTAAAACCTTATTTTGCGACAATAGTGATATAATGTTGGGTTTTCCCTAGATGGAATCACTAGGGTCCTTTATCCTAAATACGAAAAAAAAAAAAAAAAACTAAATAAATAAAAATTGACATTTTCCCATAAAAAGAAAAAAAAATAACGCTACAAGATGTTACCTTGACGCTAGATTCAGCGACACTAAAGACATACAAGATATCTCAAAAGTAATTATTCAAGAAAATAAAAAGGCAATACAAAATATGTAAAGAGAAGTTTACAAAATTACCGCTGACAAAAAAAAAGAAGTTACTCGCCTCAATCACCACAACGAAAAATTATTGACGCAAATTAAGAAAGTTTAAAATGACAAAAAAAACATTAGAAAATAAATTAGAAGAACTCAACACGAAAGACATATCAAAATCTTCATAGGTAACCACCCAAGTTGAAGAAAAATGAATAAATATTGATCCAGTCAATATTAGAAATCAAGAAGTGACAAACTAGTTGAAGGGAAAACATATTCAAATGTTACAGTTCACACATTGAAAAATCCAAATGACGATTTTGTAGCCAACTCAACAACAAAGTACCTGAAGTAAATCAGGAAGTTGTCACATGCATGATAAGGGAAAATCAAACCACAAGAACTTATCGACAAATGAATTACAAGAACAAACAATTTAACTAGTCCACCTCTCTGTATTACTCAAAGAAAAAACAACAAACTTGTGTTCTGAAAACCTTCTCAGTTCAACAATTTTGTTTATCACTTCGAGATCATATCATTGTGTATCAACGAAGATGACAGTTCTTAAACTATAGGACGTTTGAAACAGAAAAAAGAGATAAAGTCTTTTCAACAATGAACTTTGAGGACAAAGCTTTTTGAAGAAAAAGGCAATGTTATATATATATATATATATATAAACTGTAATAACATTAATTAACTAGTAATTAGTATTGAAGAGGCATGTCTCTAAGGACATGACTGTTCGTGAAGAGGTACCTGCGTAGGTATATAAGAAAGCCCTCACCCTCATTGTAATCATCTCACTTGTATTCAAATATTTTTATATAATATATTACTTGTCCTACAATGGATGTCTTTGTCTTCGAAGTATTATGAAGATTATTAAAAAGTATAAACCTTGTTCATAACATTGGTATCAGAGCATTACTCTGAGTATATGAACTTTGTTCGTTGCAGTTTGCATATTTGAGTTGATCACATATTATTGGTCTTTACAAGCTGCCAATGCCAATGCGTTTTTTCAAGTGATATGTAAACATTTTTTATTATTAGCAACTATGATTTCGGTGCTCATGTTTTTCTTATGAACAAATATTTGGATTCTTTGTAGAAAAACGAGTCTAAGGTCTAATACATTGTTTTCATTGACATGCGAGAAACTGTGATTTTTAAGTATCTATTTTTAGGCTTGCTATAGTTGGCAGCCTTATCACTGTAATTCCCTTCATTTTTTGTGTTTCCTACTTTTTAAGAGTTAGGTTACTATTTTTAGCATTACTATATTTAGCATTTCTATTTGTGGCCATTCATTTTTGCGTTTCCTACTTTTTAAGAGTTAGGTTACTATTTTTAGCATTACTATATTTAGCATTTCTATTTGTGGCATATATGGGCTCTAGTCTCCTACTTCCAATGTGCAATGATGAATTGGTTCCAAATTGAGCAAAGAGAGGTGTTTTCAGTGTGACTTGTGGCAACAATTGAGAGGGTCATCACTTGAAGCAAAATCTAAATCGAATTTATGTCAAGCATTTCAACCTCCAAACACTAATTCAACCTTTTCTAGTATAGTTGACGGTTTGTTGAGCTTGTCTAGCTTGATTTGTATCTCTTTCTCATGACATGGCTTCTAAATTTATCATGGAATAATCTTTTACTAATTCACATTAATACGTGTGATATCTTTGGCCAACTAAACCTTAGTTCAACGTGGTATCTTTGGTGCACTGTGTGATCTTCAAAAATCCTAAGTCCACCTACTTTATTACTTTTGTAGAAAATTTAGATGAGTCGTGGTTGAAAGTTTAGACTAGCCACACTCGAGGTTGATGCACTATTTCACTCCTAGTGAATGACTTTTGAGAATAAATTATCCCCTAACATGCATGCAAGTCCATTTTGATGTGAGGAAAACCATATATGTGGCTATAGCATGGTTGTGGTGAGAGCTTATTAGAAAGTGTATTCCTAACAATGAGATCAACACCAATGAGGTCTTTTTTTAGGTTTTCTCTTCAACAAATGGAAATTTAGTAACATCAATGCACATAATTCATCCTAACAACCTGCTACCAATGTATCCGTGCACAAAATTTGTCGTAACAAAAACTACCAATGCATCCATGGTGAGAGTTCAACCTAACCATCATTAATTTTGTTTATTTTGGTATGGTTTCGCAACAGGTTGACAATAGTTTCATTGAGCAAATGATAGACTATTATTCCATGCATATGTTGAAAAATGTAACTAGTTTCGGTCTTCATATTTATAACTTGTATCATTATGTATTTCATGAAAAAACATAAAGAAGAAAAACAAAAATGATTATTTTGATTATTATTTCCTAGTCAAAGCATGTTCTTCATGCTCTTAGGTTCATTTGAGTCAAGAAGAATTTTTATTGAGTCAAACAAGCCAAATTGTCCCCACAAGACCAAGTCGGCCCTCCAGGACAAGTCAGCCTAAAAGAGGCACCCATTCAGCTATCTGGACAGTTCTATATACAAGAGACTTCGACCTCATTTGAGCGTCAATAATCCACTTCAATTTCTATGGAAGAGAATTTCAGTGAAGTCAAAAGAGAGAAAAAGTTAGTGTTTATGCCCTAGTTTTTTGTCCACGTGTGCAAGTTCCTGAGGCAACATCTGTGGTATTACATGCCCGAAATTACAGGGCCGAGATTTCAATGAGTCCAAAATTTCGAGGATTGGACAAAATTCAAAATTTTGACCAACATTCATTTTGTTGATTTTGACTTGATGAAGAAGAATTGATGGAGGTTTGACTTGGGTCTGTATGCCAATTTTTGTCTTGGTCTTGCGTCTTGGATATCTCACTTTGATCTGATTCTACTAGAAGAGGAATTTTCTAAGCTTTCCCCTTGTGAGGTTTTGGCCCTGGCTTGGAGAGCGTACATCTTGTGTTATTTTGTTTCTTTGTGATTTTCATGTACATTTTGGCAATTGCTTGATGCAAAAGAACAAAACATAATAATAAAATGCCAACAAACACCCACAAGTAATTATCATGAAAGAGAAACAAACCTAATATGCCTACACCTTGGTTTCTCAATGACACAATGTTTAATCTTCAATTCTTTCAAAGACAGCTAAGGTGCACTTAATCTTCTTGCTCCAATAAAAATGCAGTGGAGACATCAGCCAAAAAGGGATTAAGTGAACACTTCATAACACAGCATCAACATTCATCCTTTTCCAGCATTTTTCTTGCAACACTCGTTACGTCCACTGTTATGCAATCAATCTTATATTCATTGTCGTGTTGAATAACTTCCTTATTGATAGGGTTCCATTATGTCATGTTGTTACAGATCTTTAAATCTCGTAGTTGAATAACTTCCTTTACCGACATTGGAGTGGATGGCCTTTGGGCCCTTCTTTTGATTTTAGATTCACTTAAAGTGGATCGCCATTTCATCATTATAGCTTTTTAAACTCAATTGAGTTGACCGAATTGACCACAAACCATTTCAACCTGGCTCTCTATTCACTTTGGTGACCATGTGGTCCCAAACCAGTCCAACTCGACCAAATTCATACCTACACAGCAGAGTCAACCTCATTCTAGTGCAATTTTGAAGGCAAAGTTAATATATATTTTTTCGGTTGTCAATCAACGATTTGTAGTAGGGCTAGTAGCTTGTAGCATGTTCTATGGACTCTACAGATTATTTAGAACCTCATTGATTACGTATTTTGTTTCTAATATGTATATTGCACTCGATGTCAATTTGATATATCCATCCTTGCATTGTATATACATAAGCAGACTTTGCGATGTTTAGAATTATAAGCTAAAAATAAATAAATATATTCTTTAATTAAAATCATTCAGCCATTGCATAATTTATCTTTAAATGTTTAGAATTTTAAGCTCAAAATCTTATAAATATATTTTTTAATTAATATTTTAATTATTTTTTTAGTAAACCAAATCATTAAATTCAAATTACCTAAAAGAGTGATGGCAGAATCCGACCCTTGACCAATTGTAAAGGTAAGTCTGAATTTTGAATTTTTAGACGTTGAGATGTAGTTGGTTAATGAGATTGAATCTCCCCTCAACTTTTTAAAAGTGAGATTGCAGAGTCCGACCCTTAACCAATTGTAAAGTTAAGTCTGAATTTTGAATTTTATGACGTTGAGATGTAGTTGGTTAATGAGATTGAATCTCCCTTGCATCATTTTGACTCAAAGTTTCCCCGGTCCTTGGCTGCTTGCACACATCTCAAGGGAAATATCTCATGTGTCGATCACTTGTGCTATTTCCGTAGATCTCTTAAATTGTTAACAGCGTACGATCACTAGGAACACCCTCCTGTTACTGAAAACTGGGAAAGCACCAGTCCAAACAGAGTAATTAGCAGTGACCTTAGGCTCATAGTTATTTCATAGAAGCGCAGATTTATGAGATAACAGCACTCCATCCCAATTTCAACCTTTCTATAGCTGTTCGAGTACTCATTTTTTGCTTTAAAGTTCTCTTTGCTCTGAAAAATAAGGCTGTCAATGAAAGAAATTAGTCCCATCGACCTCTTATAGTCAATCACAAGTTAAAACAATCAACTTTAAAAAATAAGACGAGACAATTCTTTTGCAAAAATTTGAAAATAATAATACATTTTTATAAAACATAAGCAAGATTTTATATTTCCTATACAAATAAAGTAATCCACAGACCAGATACAAAGCCCCCTCCTGTAAGCAAGGAATAATATAAATTCTCATTACTGTAACAAAGAGGTGATGCCAAATTACACTAGGAATTTGTCTACGAGAATTTTTGTAACTGCTACATGACTAGTGGCAATATTAAAACCAGACAAAGCAAAAACATTATGCTTTCCTTTCAATTCATTACTAAATTCTATGACATGGATCATATCAGTAATCCACAATTATGTGCTAGTCCAAAAAGCAAATAACCATTACAAAGAATTTCTCGAGAATGATAAACTAATTATGAATGAAATATCTTTAACAAAGATACCTTTCATTCTATACACGTACTAGCCCATAACCAAAAAGGTCCTGTTCTCGGGCGTAAAAGCTCATTTTTTACTCTCAAAATCACTTTTTACCAATAAACAGGTAAAAACCTCAGCTTAACTCTACCAAATTTTTATAAGGTCGGAACAGATCTCCTAATTGAGATTCACATGAAGAATGTTTGAGCAATTTTGCAAAGGACTTCTCCAATTTCAGTAGTGATAAAGCTTTGGCGATTCTCATGCAGAACTGACGAGCTTCAGACCGATGTGAAGCCTTTTTGGCTGGTTTTTGCAAAAAATGTTGAACCAACTCAGATAGAGAAGGTAAATGCACCTTCAGAAATTGCAAATTGTGTGAGCTATCCTTACCAGAAGAAAGCTCTGTAGACTTGCCTAACCAAGGTCTTATAAGTGTATCCATAAGTAACAAAGCTTCAAATTGTAAGAACTCTGATCTAGCATTTCGACATTTCTCAATAAGCATTCCAAAGGATGAAATGCCTACCCAGGGATGGCGTCTGAACACCTCCTTCAAAAAACCTCCTTTTAGTCGGCATTTTTTGTTGACAAAAAAATCTTCTAATGACTTGAGGAAAATTTCTGAAACCTTCTTTAGCTCAGTTTCATTAGAATTGCCATGTATAACCTTCAAAAGCCAGAAAGCACAAATCTGAGACAAGGACTGGACCTTTTTCGCTTTAGACCGAGATGCAGACTTTAGAACCTTTTCAAAAAGATCCTGCAGTAGTGACAGGTCCACTTCTGGACCTTTGGGATACTCTTTTGCTTTACAAATTTTCCGCTGTATGATAACACCAAGCCGGTCAGCAAATTGTTCATTGCCTTCAATCGAAGATGAACTAACAAAAGCTTGCAGCAAGTATGAATAAACAGTCAAAACAAGGGGTTTGCTTGAATTCCTTTGCAAATAGTACTCCAGAAGGGAGAGGACTCTTAGCTTAAAGTTCTTCAATTGTGTTTGGGCAGTATCACTGCCACCTGCATTCTTTTTCTCCTTCAACATCTGCACCAAATGTGCATCCATTCTGAACATAGCATCATCATCAAAATCACTATCCGAGTCTTCAGAGCCCCCAGAGACTCCAGGCTCCTTCCTTGTCTTCTTGTCAACAGTTAGGCTGGTCTTAACCTTGCTATCCTGTTCCAGAATATCATCTGTATTTTCATCATTCTCAGATTCCTCTATTTCATCATCACTTTCAGACTCTTCAATGTCTATTAGGTCTTCCTCATCACTGTCCTCAACAACTGCAGGTTTGTGTCGAGATGGTTTCAAATCCTTCTTTACAATCCGAAGCATATTCATGAGTCCTGACTCTGTTATACTGTCACAAAAACATTTAAAAACCTGCATTACAACAAAGAAAAAAATCAGCTCTCCCAAACAACCAAAAAAAATAAACCAGAAGTTCAGGTACCATACTCAACATTCATTATGTTAGCTACCTGCTCAACAGCCGCACGTACAGGTGCCGGGGAGTGAGGTAGCAAAGAAAGCAATGCATCTACTAGTACATCCATTAATGCAGGTGTTTCATTCTCGTCATCATTGCTTTCAACAAGCTCAATAACATTCCCAAAGGCCTTATTGCAGCATATCAGAAGTTCAGCAGCTGTTTCACAAATCTCCCCAGGCCTAAGGGGAATCTCAAGTAACAACTGTATAAGTAAAAAGCGCATTGCTTGCATTTTGCTGAGATTAGATTCACCCTTACAAGCCTATGATGGAAAGAAGAGTATTAGAGAGAGTGACCACACACGAAACAAACAAAATCATGAACATAAGGGAAACAAAAATTATTGAAGACAACAATAAAAAGAAGAATCTTGTTTCTGATGAGAACTAGCAATTTTACTCTCAAACCGAAAGAACAAACTAATTATGGGGCAAAACAAACTGAAAGAGCAGAAAGGGCACTAATTATGTATTTGATATGATAAGTTAAACCTCTTCACATTCAGAAAAGAAAGAAAAACAGCTAATTCATGAACCAACTTACAGCTCGGAAAAGCTGTGCTTCTGCATTATGCAGCTTGTGGAATGTATCTTCATCATCCTTGTTCAAAGGCCAAAATAAGAAGACGGATGGAATATTCTGCAATGTCCCCAGGAAGCACATCATATATGCTCCTAAATCATTGGATTCCAGGGGACTCACCTCATGCTGCATACTTTCGTTCAACTCTGTGTGTTTATGTGAAATCATAAAGTTCTGTGCATCCACTAATAAATGTTGCATATGCTCAATGCAAAGCCTTCTTACGCGAGCAGAGGCAGGCTTCTTTGGCCACTTTAACTTCTCTAGCAATTCAAAGGAAGTTACTTCAATACCAAGAGATGCTGTAAAGAGTCCCTGCACAGTAAGAAACTTCAATATTTCCTTTTGAAGTGGAAATTTTGCAGCAGGATCTAGAGCAGAATTCTTTGAAAGATTATACAGAGAATCTACTATCCATGACCTGAGAACATCATCTGAATCTTTGGCTTCTTCTGAAAAATTCTGAGTGTCCTCACCCACAGACTTGACACCAACACCCAACATTTCATCATCTTCCTCTGTGAGAGATTTATCAAGACTACTCTCATTTAACTGAGTAGGAGTTCCTTCTAAAAACAAGCCAGTCAATTTCTGGCCAAATAATAAGCACCCTGCTTTTGTAACAAATTTACTGACCAATTTTCTGATTGTCTGTGTTCTAGAAATGTTATCAAACTTTCCATTACTGTTTTGCTGTAAGGCTATAACAACTGTTGCTCGATGCTCATCATCATTTTCACACCAATTTACTATTTCCTGCAGACAGTGCTGAGCGGATTTATACAAGTGACTATCCTTGGCTGACAGAATATCTAGTAAACAATGGACAAACTTATATGAAACAACAATCTGAACACATGATGCAGGTATCCTTTGAAGAAGCATAAGAAAAATATCAATTGCTAAATGTTTTCGATCATGAGATGATGACAGGAGTGATCCTTCAACTACAACTTCCCAAAAACTAGAAAGCCTCCTTGCAAGATTTTTTTCCGGACTGTTGCGTTTTTTGCTTTTCTTTGTTTTCTTAGAAGAGTGAGATGAGGTTGCATCCTCGCTGACCACTGCCAGGTCTGCAAACAAAATGTCTACTAGAACTTGCCAGACCGAATGAACTCGAGGATGACAGCAGGATGTTTCCTGCAATGCAAAAAAAAAACAAAATAAAATTACAAGTGCAATCACTAAGTAATATTTGAACTGAACCATATCTTAAACCATCTTCCCTACTACAAGATAAGTGAGGACAAACCTACCAACTAATTTGAGATAAATGATGACCCACCCATGTCCATCACCATGGTTTTCCTACCACCCCAAGAGAAGTGAGGACAAACCTACCAAGCAACTTGAGAGAAACAAATGACCCACCCATGTCCATCACCAGGACTTTCCTACTGCAAGGCAAGTGAGGACCTCTAAATCCCAGGCAAACATGAAAAATATTGGAGTTAAGGACTTTCTACTCCGAGTGAGGAGTGAGACCCTGGGTTTGGCATTGGAAAACACTCCACACAATGCCCTCATACCACCCCGCATCAAGCAAGACACCAATAAGCAGTAAGACTGCCAACTTAAGATTACCTTCAATGCAGGAACCAGAAGCAGCATATGCTGTGGTGTAAATAGTTCACTCGGATTGCATGCATGTGATAGCATTTTACATAAATTTCTCATCTCCAATGGGAGCTTGTCACAAAGCTTCAAAGCTAACAATAATGCATCTGGATTTCCACTCTCCGGAACTTTCTTCAACCAATCCTTCAGAAGTGGAGCCTCCAATATGCCAGTTAAAAGCACATTTATATGTACCTGAAAAATTAGACAATCACCTCAATAAAAAACAAATCCAATTAGATCTACACCCCTAACATTTATGTGGATAAAATCAGAAAATGTGGAAGAGACCATGGCAAGTTTGATGGAGACTGTAAATGCAGACAATAAATGTCAACTAAATAAGGACAACACAGTAATGTTACAGAAAAACATCATAGATATCTTCATCATAACATGGGATCCGTAAAATAATTAAAATATTTTAGAAGACATTACAAAACAAATATAATAAGATAATTGAAAACAAAAACAAACAGGGGAGAGGAAATATAAGAAAAAATAAAATAAAAAAACGCATTCCCTGGTTTTAGTCACATTCTACTTGGCATAACTAAAGCGCTGGGTACCTTAAAGCACCAATTTCAGAGATTCTATTAATCAAAATTAGTATAATGTACCTAATACACTCAAACATTCCTTCAAAAGACATCCTTGTCATCTTTAGGATTTATAAATTAACATTTTATAGCTGGCACCAGATTCCACATGTATGCTACTGATATAGAATCAAAACCGAAATGCCTTTCCCATTTGTGGCCACAAATATTTTCACAGATGGCTGTGGACATGACAAAAGTAACTAGTTGTAAGTTGCAATGTTATGTGTATTATCTCAGTGGATTTATTACCAAGGGTCCAGAACATAACTTATGGACAGCCGAAAAAATATCATGAAACTAAAAGAAATATGAAAAAAACATTTTTTCAATTTTATAAACATCTAAAGCAACAACAACATCTCATAAACACATCTTACATAAATATGAAAATAAAACTGATATATAAGATGTATAAAATTTCAAGTGGTACATGACACATCAATAGTAAAATATGATATCCATCGACAGTCGTAAGTCCTGACAGGATGCTACAGAATCACATCAAACAAAAATCAATGCATCTCATGAGATGAATCATGGCAATGAAAAAAGTGGATCTCCCCTTGTTTGCCTGATGAAAAATGGTCATTGTATCCCCACATCTCAATCCCCTAACTCACTTTTGCAAAATGAGGGTTAAAACTTAAAAGACCAAGAGTCCAGCTATAAGGCAAGACTGATACAGGCAGGGCTATAATGTCCATTGACTCGTGATAATTGCTCGAATTATTGTGAAATTTCGACCATTATCACAATAATTACCGCCAATATTATTGTCTTGGTGAATGACTCACCATATATCGTGATACAGGAGATAATATCGCCAATAAATGTACACTTCTAACCTTTGAAGTAGATCTGCATTATGCATAGATACACCGGGATCCCCGCTTGGGAAAGTCAGTTACTGAAGCACAAAGGATGAGCTGATCATTCAACTTGAATATGCATGCATCCTAGGTGGTGCGGAATGCAAGAACTGTATTTGGGAATAACATTAACTCCAAGACTGCAAATTAATTTATCACCCACAAAATCTTGATGTCTTGAAAAGTTACTTCTGCTAGCCAAACTTCATAACAACATATATTGCTGCATTTGTGCAAATATAGCATTTGACATGGCAGAGCCAGCAAATTGGAAGCAATGATTGTACACTTCGCTGCCAATCCTACAGTGACCATTGTAGTTTTGTCTAAATGGACTTTCTTATAGGCCTCCCAACCATCCAACATAATAATGACGTAGTGTTTTTACAGTTGATAGGTTCTCCAAAATGGCATTACTTGTGCCACACCACAAGAACAGTTCTGCATAAGAAGAAACAAAGCTCTTATCTAACCAAGGTGGGTACATTTGGGATTCATTCCACCGTATCAAAATAGAGATTTCTGGCTTCATTGTGAGAAAAGTTCAATAAGAGGCTTTAGATGTCAACAATGTTGCATACTCAAACGGATGGCCAAACTGTAATGGTTATCAAAACCAGTGCATTTAGTATGCATGTATAATCATAAACATCTTTGAACTTGCGATGATAACTTGGATTTCAGAGAGCACCACTGTAATAAATCTCAAGACAACTATATCAAATGTACTCTATTTGATATCTTATCTCAATTCCAACATGCAACACAAATAGATGTGGCATGCTTTATAACCCTCACCACTGTCAGTTTACCTATTGCTCACCAGGTGTTCTACTTCGATGCAGAATACCCAGCAAGTATTTGCTGTGGACAGTTGACGCACATTGATCAGGCACACCACAGTAGGTGCATTACTTTGGAGGCACCTTATCGCTGTTGTATGCATGCATGCTGTCTTGGCGCACCAGAGTAGGTGCATCACTTTGGAGGCATCTTGTCGCTGTTGTATGCATGCATGCTGTCTTGAATTAGCCACTGTTCCAAACTTAGATAGACCCATATTTAGCAAGTTATTTTTAGCTTCGTAAAGCACTGGCTTTTCCATTTTTCGAAATATTGTTTCAGTTCAGTTTTAGGCATAATTTCCATATTTGAGAAAAGTGCATAAAAAAGTAGGTTTCTAGATTTACATTAGGGCACAATTTTCTCAGTAAGGAAGAACTCTATGCTAGGCAATTTTCTCATGCAGTTTGGTTGCACTCTTCCAGGCAGCAAGGGTTGGAGTTTTTGCATCTTCTAGAGAAGTCACACCACAGGGATGTAGTATTGTTATAAACCATTGCTTTCTTTGTGGGGTGCTTCACTGGCATAGTGAAACAGTTCGGCTTTTGAGCAGTTGCTTTGTAATTCTTCTTTGCATGTAATAAAGAGTGTGTGATTGACTTCCTGCAAATTCTTTTTGTTGTCCATACTTTCCAGAACAGTGTTCTATGAAGATTTATTCTATGTTACCGGATCCGCGGGGGTCAACAAAAGGAAACACAGATCCCCGCATCCGAACCGGATCCGTATCCAGATCTGCTTGGATCCATGTATGATCCGCGGGGGTCAACAAAAGGAAACACGGATCCCCGCATCCGAACCGGATCCAGATCAGCTTGGATCCGTGTATGATCCGCCGGTGTCGTTTCAGTGTCAAGCAGAACCTCGCCCTGTGTTTAGGAGCTGATTTAACCAATGTTTTACGACTCCGACTCGGCTGAGGATCGACTCCGACTCCGACTTCGACTCGGTAATGACTCGGCCGGCTCGATTTCAATGACTTGGTCGTTGTAAAAAATACATTAAATATTTATTTTTTTTTATAAAAAAACATAATTTTAAAGATTTTCATTCATGTTTCCAAACACACAGCATTATAATATAGATGGAAGACAACATATGATCAAAGTAGGCTCATGAACCAATCCATTATAACAAAATGGTACCCAATGGCAATACATAGTCAACTGTCATACATGATCAAAGACTCAAAACAAAATACAAATAACCAAGGAGGCTAGAAATGGCCTCTACAACAAAAGTAAACTGTGATGGTGACCAGACTCCAATACTAGTACTACTGGCTAGTAGCTACTGCCAGAGGAGCCAAGATCATCTCGACCAATCTCTGGATCATCATCATCAGAGTCAGACAAGGGGCCCCATGGCTCCTCCTCATCATCATCGTCTCCAACTGCAACTGTAGAAGTGGTGCCAGTACCACTAGCAGGCTGTGCAGCAGATGCAAGCTGAGATAGAGTAGATATGCGGCTGTGCTTCTGTCGTGGCTGAGCAGAGGAAGCACCTACAACTGGAGTCCTACTCCTTGCTAGCTGTGAGACTGAGGCTGGTGGATTGGGATCTCCATTCAACTGAACAGGCTGAAGTGGATGTTCAAGTTCATCAAGATCCTCATCAGGATCAAACTCTGGTGGACGACTCTCCACTACCCAATCTGATGTTGGATCAATGTCTTCCAACACAATGGGATCTGAATCAGGTCTTTTGTTCAGCAATTGGTTCCGTCTGAGCCGAAGGTTGTATTGGACAAAAACTAGATCATTCAACCGTTTTTGCTCCAAACGGTTTCTCTTCTTTGTGTGAATCCTCTCAAAGATAGACCAATTGCGCTCACACCCAGATGCATTGCAAGTTTGACTCAAAATACGAATTGCAAACCTTTGCAATTGAGGGCACTGGCCACCAAAGGCCTCCCACCATTGTGCTGCAAAAAACATAGGAGTGTAATGAATTATGAGTTAGATGAAGGCTGAAGCTCAACAAAATTACAAATTATATCTAACTTTCAAATTATAAATGATTTAACAAACTTTAGTCTTTAATAAAAAAAGTAAAACTGTAAAACCATTAAGAAATTGAAAATTGAAATTTTTGTTTACCTGGCTCATCTGCTTCTCTTGCAATCTTTGCTAGGTTCTTCCCAAAGGTACCTGTTGCATTGCTGAAGGATGTGACCTGTTGATGTATCTCCAGCTGATCAGACTCCGATGGGATCATGCGTTCAATGCAATCAACCAGTCCATCTCTGACCTCCCCCCTCAAAGCTCCTGACTCCTTAGCTTTATAATGATACCGTGGGTTCAAAAAATACCCAGCTGCATGTATAGGGCGATGGAGTTGATTGTTCCATCTTTCATCAATGATTGCCCAAATGGGCCCATACTTTGCCACTCTATCCTTGTATGCTGTCTTTATTTGCTCCTTTGCTTGATCCATAGCCTCATAAATGAAGCCCATAGCCAACCTTTCCCCATCCACCAACCGCAACACCTTAACTAGTGGCTCAGCAAGCTTCACAATCTCTGCTACCTTTCTCCAAAAAGTTTCATCATGGACTTTCCTTTTCAATTCTTTGCCTTCTGGTTTGTTAGACCAATTGCTTTGATTCCATTCATCACTGGAAAACATCTTTTGCAAGTTTCTATGTTGGGAAAGCATAGATTGCAATGTCAAAAAATGTGTAGCAAATCTAGTGATGGCAGGCCTAATAATATCCTTGCCTCCAGTGTGTTTCCTCATGAGACTCAAAACTAGTGTATGATTGTAGATAAATTTTGTTATGCTTTTGGCATTATCTACAGTGTTTCTGACCCAATCTAATTTTCCAATATCCTCAAGCATGAGGTCTATGCAATGTGCAGCGCATGGGGTCCAAAAGATGGTCTTGTGTTTTTCCTCTAACAGTTTACCAGCAAGAACATAGTTAGAGGCATTGTCTGTGATGATTTGAACAACATTAGCCACCCCCACATCCTCAATAACCTCATCCAATAGCTGAAACAACAAGTGGCCATCTTTTACCTTATCAGATGCATCAACTGATTTTAAAAACATGGTTCCCTGTGGGCAGAAGACAAGAAAGTTTATGATGGTACAGTTTCTTTGATCAGTCCATCCATCTGACATGATGGTACACCCTGTTCTTGCCCATGAGTCCCTGAACTCTTGCAAATACTCATTAATGGATTGAATTTCTTTCTGCAAACGAAACCCCCTTAGCTCTTGCATAGTAGGGCCTTTGAAGCCTTTTCCAGCAGCATGTATGGCATCAAACATAGGCTCATAATATGGTGAACGAGCAGCATTAAAGGGGATATCAGCATCATACCACCATCTAGCTATGTAGTCACAAGCAGTCTCCCTCAATTCTTTCTTCCAATGGTCATCTAAAGTGGGCTGAATTTGACCTTTACTAACTTCAGGACCATGTGCATCTGATGGAGAGGAGGGAGTGAAATAACTTTTGATAGTCACATCACCCTTTGTCAAATTCATTCTACCCTTTCCCTTATCTTGAACAGAACCAAAAGAGGGAGGAACATAACGGAAAGGGTTGGATGCCTTAGTTTGAGGGATAGAGGAAGAACCCTCAAAATCATAGCGGGGGTTGGTAGCCATCATTCTTTGTATCTCCCTCTTCCTCCCAATTTCAGCCTGTATCTCTTTTTGCCTAGCCTTATCTTCTTTAAATTTCTCAAAGCTGGCCAACAAATTCTTTCTAATCTCCTCAATTTCTGATGAGGGACATGCGGTAATTTGGCCTTTATTCCCTGCCAAGTGTTGTTTCAGCCTATTAATCCCCCCAGGACCTTCCTTAATTTTCCTATGGCAAAATTTGCAATGCATCTGACTATCAACCATTTCAACATATGCCCAAGCAGGATCTTTTGCTCTAGGTGCCATTTTTTGACTAGGAAAACAATCTGAAAATGAAAAAAAAAAAAAAAATTGATTCAATGTTCATTTATTTGACAAAAAACACTCTCTAAGCTTTCTTGATATGCACCTAAAATTTACTAAGCAAAAACAAATTTATAGAGGTGGAAAAAAATACCTCCAGGCACAAACTGCCTCCTCAAGCTTGCTCCAAGAATCAGCTCCTCAATGCTGCTCCAAATGGCTGCCCAAGAAGCTCCTCACTCCAGCTACAATGCTCCTCCAAGACTCCTCACTGCTGCTCCAAAACAAGCTCAAGAACTGCTCACTAATTCTCAAAGAAGACTCTCACTCAAATGCATAAGACTGCTGTGAGTGAATGAGAGCATTTGGCTGTCTTAAATAGGGTTTGGGAGGGGGAAATGGACCCCAAAAGCATTTAACAAATTACAATTACCCTTTAGAATCCATTAACTGCATTTAACTTTTGCAAAAATCACATAAAAAGTGAAATTTTATTAGCTGTTACGCTGCCCAGCCGTCCCTACATTGACTCGACAGAGTCATAACGGACCCGGCCGGGTTGACCGAGTCACATATGACTCGGCCGAGTCATATGTGACTCGGTCAACCGAGCTGGGTTTCCAACCGTTTCATTGCCCAGGCCATCGACTCGGTTCGACTCGGCCAAGTCGGAGTCGATTCGGCCGTTTTGTAAAACAGTGGATTTAACTGGTTTGGTGGCAGATTCGGTGGTTTTGGAGACGGAATGGGCGTTGACAGCGCACTGCGGGAGGTTGCCTGGTCGAGCACCATGAGACGTCGCATGGTTGGGGTGGCAACACAGCACACGAGGTAGTGTGGTCGGGGTGTCAGCAGCACATCACACCATGGGCAGCACAACAATTTCATTTCATTTCAATTGTTGGGGTTGTGGGCAACACAACGATGGTGACGCCGGCTGGAGGGGGCTTAGGCATGGGTGGCAAGTTGTTTTATTACGTTTTTTTAATTTATATTAATATTGTCCATGCAATTTTAATTAATTTTTTATTACATTCAATATATAATATTATTAATATTTCAATTACATTAATTTATTTATAATGTTAATTATAAATCAATATTAAATATTAAATATTAACATTATTATTTAATATAATATTAAATATTAATATATTTAATCTATATTTATAATATTAATGTATATTATAAATTAAATATTATTAATATTTAATTTATACACGTTTAATTTATTAATGTGTAATTTATAATTTTAAAAACATATATTTAATTTATATATAGTTTTAATTATAGTTTTATTAATATTTAATTTATATTGATGTTTAATTTATAGTTTTATATATTAATTAATTAATGTTTAATTTTAGATTAAAAAACATATATTGCTACTTGTGTATGGTTTTAATTTATATCTAATTATAAAGACCCATCACTACAGTGAAGGAACAAATATCAATAAAGACCCAAAATCTCTTTTGTGGTAGTATGTGGAAATTTTTGGCAAAAATGTTGGGGGTGGTTCATACAAATGGAGATGTAGTGAATGCAATAGCATTCCAAATGGCTCATACAATAGGTTTAAGGCCCATCTCACTGGGCAAACTAAAATAGGTGTGCTGGTATGCACCTACTTGATATTATCATATTAGTAGAGTGACCACTCATGAGGCACTCATTTTTGTATTACTACTATCATTTTTGTATGAGGCAACATGCATCATTTCAGTGTTTAGATTCATAAATTATCTAATGATTTAATTCTAATGTTGTGACTTAGTAATGGTTTTGATTTAGAACTATGTTTTTTAAAATATAAAAAATATTATATATTTTTTTTACTTGCCGTATCCTCACCGTATCCGGATCCTGGCTTTTCAAAAAAACAGCGAATCCGAATCCAGATCCGTATCCGTATCTTGGTAACTTAGGATTTATTAGTATAAAGTTTTCTGGTCTGATTTTCCACATTATGCAGTCTCTGTACTTTTGAATAGACAGATCAGAAAGTCCACTTTTTTGAGAGGTGTACCGTTTTCAGATTCATAGATATAGCTTTGATTCATGAAAGTACAGATCTGTGCACTTATGTCATAAAATTTAACATGGCATCAGGGCCAGGCATCTCAAATCTTCCCGGACCCGTGTATGGAGTGGGCTACTGCCTGTAACAGCGAGCTGTCCAGGGAATTCAAAGGTTGTGAGATCTCCAGTGATTGAAGCTGATCTGTACCTGAGACGAAGTGTTTGGACTTGTGAGAGGCTTATGGGTAAGATACCCATGAACTTCAATGACTAGAGTATTGTTTGTACCTATGAGAGATGTTTAGCACCTGTGATAGGTTGCTGATTTGTTTTATTCTAGCTGTTCTGTCCATTTAAGGTATGATTAAAAGTTATAGAAAATGACTAGTCTTGGGCAGTGAGAATGCTGAAAAGTTAGATGGAACTTTACACCTTGGAAGTGCAGCCTACTAATTTTGTTGGAGGTTGATCTTTGGTGTTTTGTGGAAGCTAAGGTTGCAGCTCCTACTGATCCCATGCAGATGGATGAACATCAAAATACACGAAAGAAAGAAAAAAAATTATCCTTGATTTTGTGAAGGGCCATTTGATGCCTAAAATTGCAAAGAAATCAGCTAAGGACATATATATGATGCATTGATCACTCTATCATAGTGTGAGTATTTCCCACAAGACGCTTCTGATGAACAAGCTTACCAGCTAGATACTTAAGAAAGGCCATTGAGTTGAGAAATCATCTTATTGTTATCAAGATGAAAGTTGAGGATGAGTTGGTACCCATAGCACTATATGGATTCTCTTTAGCTTGGGACCCTTTTGTTTGGGATGTTTGTGCTCATGAAAAGTTGCCCACATTTGAGGAAGCTTGGGATGATTTCATCCAAGAAGAGGCAATGCTAGAAACAATTTCAGCTACAGTGGAGGAGATCCAAATCCAAGTCCTTATCAGGGAGGTGAGAAAGGAGGACCCAAAGAAGAAAGATTCAGCTAAGTCACATTAAGTATTTCAAGTGCCACAAGATGAGCCATTGTGCACCTCTCTGTCCTAAGAAGAAGGTGGCTAATGGCAAGCAGCTGAGGTAGGAGTTTGCAAGGACTGTAGTAGTTTCAACCAGAATGGATGAATTAGCATCCAAGCTGGTACACTTTCTCCATCGTTTCATGCCTTTCCACTAAAAATTCTCTAGTGTAGACAGCTATGTGGATAGTGAAGCATCCAAACATATGGCTTTCAACAAGAAGGCTTTCCACAGACTTCAAAAGAAAGAAGGTGAGGTGCAATTGGGTGAAGATGCCACATATCCAATGATCAAAATGGGATTTGTCTCTTTATCCATGCCATCAGAAAATACTCTTTAGCTAGATGATGACTTCTATCTCCCTGATGATTAGGAAACATCTTTCAATTTCAGCTACAACAGAACTTAGGTGTGTGCCTGAGTTCAATCATCAGGAAGTTATTATCAAACATCACAGCCTTGAGCACTGTCGAGTTTTGACCAAGAGCGTCCCAAAAGACAGGCTCTCTTGAAAGACATGGTGCAAAAATTGCCAAATTTCAAGATCAATATGACAGAAGGGTGCAAGGGTTGTACACTAAGTAAGCATGCCAAGACTTATTTCCCAAGTGGCGAGCATAGATCAAAAAATATTCTTGATCTGCTTCATTTTCGATAGGTCCATAGGATTTTCCGTTGACAGATAACTTGCATTATAAAATCAATATATAAGATGTCAAGTGTTATAGCTCCAAATATCACCCTTAACATCAAGTGACACATAAGATATCAATATTGAATATGTTAGGATATTCCGACACATAGGAAATAGTTAAGTACAACTTGGTCTAGTATAGAGTTAGGTAAAGTGTGTTTCTTTACTATGTACATTTTGCAACTTACAATCCGACGGTCACGATATGTAGTGATCCGACGGTTCATTCTCTCCTCGGTATTACCGACACTTGATCCGTGGCTTAACACCCGATTGGTCCATGATCTCTATTTAAAGAGCATGGAGGGTCATTTGTAGGGTAATCCGTCTATGAGAGAAGCATATGTAAATTTTCATTCTTTTATTAATAAATTGCCTGAAGTGGCCGCGTTGGCTCAGGTCATGGACTGTTTCCCTCTTTGAGGGTTTTAACCACGTCAAAATATTGGTGTATTGATCTGTGATCTATTTGTGCGGTGTCCTTTGGTGTTCTGTCTGAGGAACTTACCCTGTAAATTCCTACATGGTATCAGAGCTATTTGAGGGCCGCGTCCGTTGGTGATCCAAATCTGAAACCGGTAGAACTGCATCCGACTACCGTTTCCTAGATCTACTGTTTCTGACTGCTTTCGGGCCGAGAGGACTGCTCTATTGTGTTGGGAGCATCTGTTCCAGTGAGGAACCCCTTTCGTTTCACGCGAAAAGGTTTCTGGTAGCCCTAGCTGCGTCATTTTTAAGATCTGGAGGTATACAGCGTTTATTTGCAGTTTACAGTTATTTTTCTCTCTGTTTATTTCGGTTTCGGTTTATTTAGCCTTTTTTATTACCGGATCTATACCTTTCATTTCTGTGTATGCTCTTTGCCCCGCGACTCTGTGCAATCTGGGCAAATCAGAAACAGAAAAGAAGAATTTTTTCTCATGCGTATGCTCTTTTCCGCTGCGCTTTAATGTGATCTCGGAAAATCAGAAACATTGAGAAAAATATTTAGTTTCCGGCTAAAGCTAACTTCGAGCCGCAAGGTTCGTTTTTGAAAATATCTAGTTTCCGGCTAAAGCTAACTTCGAACCACAAGGTTCGTTTTTTTTGTATGTCTGTGTTGGGTTTTGTGTTTATTGTTTTGTAGGGAAAAAGTGCTTTCTCAAAGCAAGCACGCAACCCAAAGCATCAACCCCCCCCCCCTCTCTCTCTCTCTCAAACTTTTTGTATAGCTCACTTAGTGCAAAGCTAATCTATGAGAGTAGAGGTCTTGGGTTCAAGTCTCCATTTTGTGGGGGCGGATTTTTCATTTCCTCACATTCCCGCACTTCGTTGGCGACTTCATCAAATTTTCTTCAAAAAGCCATAACTTCTTCATCCGGAAGCCGTTTTCAGAATCGTTTTTTTTTAAACAGCCTAATTTTTCGAAATCTTTCCATTGAAACACTTAGTTTCAGCATCTATAGCTTCAGCGTTTTTTTAAATGGAAAGTCCATGCCAAGTTATTCTTGACAGCACCAACTACTTCCAATGGTGGTCCTACATTGTGGATTTACTTAGAAGTAAAGGTCTTTACAGAATAGCCACAGGCCAAGAGACCAAACCAAAAGATGAAGACAAGGCAGCTAAATGGGAAAATAGGCAAGACCAAGCACGTGGGTTGATAGGGATGTCTATTTCTCCAGATCTTAGATTCCATATTGCAGAACTTGATACTCCTGATGAAGCAATGAAACAGATTACTAAAGTCTTTGGAATTAAAAATGAACTTAAAGCCCATCAACTTGAAAATGAATTGCTTACATTAGACCCCAATAATTTTTCTTGCATTGAAGATTTTTTGTCCAAGTTCAAGACCCTTAGACTTCTCTTGGAAGGTGTTAAGGTTAAGAAAGAAGATAGTAGTCTTATCTACTCCATTCTTACTAAATTGGGACCAGCGTATTCTGTGTTTGTTTCCACCTTCCATTCTACAACAGAAGCCTTCATTTCTCAAGGACAAACCTACAAGTCCCCTTCCTTTGATTCCTTTTGTGATTCTTTAATAAGAGAACAAGAAAAATTCTTACACCTTGGTCTTCTTCATCTTGGAAACTCTTCTAAGAAAGCGTTAGCCGCCCAGCAGCAACCAAATCCAAAGAATCCTGAGAAGTTGTATCCTAAAAAGAATGGTCCTAAACCAAACAAGGGTCCTAAGCAATTTCAGCGTCAAAATGAAAAATCATTTCAACAAAATGATAAGACAAATAAAAACAAAGGGAAGAAGACTGATAGACATTGCAACTTTTGTAATCGAGATGGCCACTTAGAATCCAAATGCTTTAAGAAGATGGAAGCCTTGGAAGCAGCAATGAAGAAGCATAACATCCATTTGGAGCAATCTTCAACTTCAACTTCATCTTCAGGAATGGCACTTTCTGCATGTGGTTGTCAAGCATCTCGTCTGGCTATGCACTAAATGTATCTTCTTCTTCTCATTCTCATGAGTGGCTCATTGATTCTGGAGCTTCTTATCACATGGCCAAAAACAAAGCCATGTTTTCTTCTTTAAATGATTGTAACACCAAAAATATATATGTTGGTGATGATAGATCTCTTAGTGTTGTAGGGACTGGAACTGTTCATCTAGACAATGGTCAGTTTAATGATGTATTATGTGTTCCAACCTTATCCTGCAACCTTCTATCTGTATATCAAATAACCCATTCAGGTGAAGGTAAAATAGTTGAATTTTCACCTCACGATGTTGTAATTAAGGACCTAAGAGATCCTAGACAGATTTTAGCTACTGGCATTGCTGATGATTCTACAAGGTTGTATAAGTTTCACAACTTTGGGTCATCAAATCTTCCCTCAGTATTTGTTGCTCATAATGATGAAGTGAGCAAACTTTGGCATGAGCGATTTGGTCACTTAAACTATCGCTCTCTTCAGAATCTATGTAAAGAAAATATGGTGACAGGTCTTCCAATGGTATCTTGCAGAGATGGTGTTTGTTCCGGATGTGTACTCGGAAAACATCATCGGGACAGTTTTGAAAAACGTGCCTCTTGGCACGCCTCAGCCCCTTTACAGCTCGTGCATAGTGATTTTTGTGGTCCACTTCCAGTTGCTTCATTCTCTGGCTACAAGTATTTCTTAACTTTCATTGATGATTTCTCCAGACGCACTGGGTATACTTCTTAAAACTCAAGAGTGAAGTATTTAACATGTTCTTGGCCTTTAAGGCCTTTGTTGAAAAACAATCTGGACATCAAATTCTTAAGCTAAGATCTGATAATGGCGGAGAATATGTTAAAAACACATTCATCAACTTTTGCACTGAGAATGGAATTCAAATGCAACATACTGTTCCATATACTCCACAACAAAATGGTGTAGCTGAGAGGAAGAATCGCACCTTAAAGGAAATGGCTAATTGTATGCTTCAATCTAAAGGACTTAGTCTTAATTATTGGGCAAAAGCAATTAACTGTGCAAATTACATAATAAATCGCACTCCTACTAAGGTTTTAAAGAATATCACTCCAGAAGAAGCATGGAGCTCAATCAAACCAGATGTAAGTCACTTTCGTGTTTTTGGAAGTGAAGCATGGGCCCATATTCCAGATGAGAAACATAAAGCTTTAGAACCTAAGAGTGAAAAATGTATTTTTGTTGGATATTCTGAAGATGTCAAAGGATATAGACTTATTCCACTTAAGTCCAAAAATGTTATCATTAGAAGAGATGTAAAGTTTGCTGAAAATGTATTGGCCTGCGAGCCTAGTTCGGCGGATGTGCCACCTCTCCCTATCTCTTCTACTTTTGAAAATATTTCTTCTTCAGATGATGAAAGCGAGGATGAAAATCCTCCCCCACCTTCTCAGGATCCTCCTTCAACTCCTCAGCTTCCAAAATGGCTTCGTGCTACTCGGGATGCAGCAGGTGATCTTGCCGGTGATCCTACAGATCAGCGACGTACACGTTCTCAGTTCGAGAGAGCCTCTTCTTTACTAGCTCAAGCTTCAGTGAATTATGATCCTGACACCTTTGCAGAAGCTTCAGGCCATCCAGATTGGGAAGCAGCTATGAATGAAGAATATCATTCATTATTGGCAAATGATACATGGGATCTTGTTCCTTTACCAAAGGGACGAAAACTTGTTAGATGCAAATGGGTTTACAGAACCAAGTATGGACCAGATGGGAAAGTTGATAAACATAAAGCTCGTCTTGTTGCTAAGGGTTTTTCACAAGTTGAAGGCATTGACTACACTGAAACCTTCTCCCCTGTTGCCAAAATGAACTCTATCCGCCTTGTTCTTTCCCTTGCTGCTTCTTTCAAATGGGAAGTCCATCAGATGGATGTTAAATCCGCCTTCTTGCATGGGGACTTGCATGAAGAAATCTATATGGAACAACCTATTGGCTTTATACAAACAGACTCCAGCCTTGTATGTCGGCTTAAGAAAACCGTTTATGGTCTCAAGCAAGCTCCTCGAGCTTGGTATGCCAAAAAGGATAACTTTCTCTTAGAATCTGGCTTCTCTAGGTGTCATTCTGACAATACTGTCTACACCAAGAAAGTGGGCAAGTCTCTTATCATTCTTGTTCTTTATGTTGATGATCTTATCCTGACTGGTAGTGATCCCAACCTTATAAACCATGTGAAGTCTAGCCTTAAAAGGAAGTTTGAAATGACAGACTTAGGACACTTACATTATTTTCTCGGTCTTCAAGTCTTGCAATCCAAGGAAGGTATTTCCCTTTCTCAGTCCAAGTATGCCTGTGATATTCTACGCCATTTTCACATGGAAGACTGTAAGCCAGCCCCTTCTCCCTTTCAGACTGGAGTCAAACTTTCAGTCACTTGTACTTCTCCTGAAGTTGATGCTACCTTATATCGTCAACTTGTAGGAAAACTTTTGTATCTAACCCATACTCGTCTTGACCTTTCCTTTGTTGTTGGCCTTGTTGCTCGGTTTATGCAAAACCCACGTGAAAGTCATTGGAAAGCAACTAAAAGAATACTTCGTTATGTTCGAGGTTATGTGTTCACTCTTGGTTCAGGACCTATTACATGGGCTTGCAAGAAACAAGGTGCCATTTCTCTTTCTTCAGCAGAAGCAGAGTATCGTGGTGCTGTAGAAGCTAGTAAGGAAGCCTTGTGGCTTCGTCAGATCCTGTCAGAGTTTGGCTTTCAGCAGTAGCATCCGACTACACTTTGGTGTGATAATCAAAGTGCCATTCAGCTATGCAAAAATCCAATCCAACATCAGCGCAGCAAACACATTGAACTGCACATGCACTTCATCAGAAAGCTCATTCACGACCATGTTCTTGAAGTGCAATATTGTTCAACAGATGATCAGGTTGCAGACATCTTTACAAAGGCTCTCACAGAGGCGAAGTTCACTAAACTTCGATTTATGGTTGGAGTTCAGGAAGTTGTCACTAAGGGGGGATAGGCTCTAGTACCTCCTTCCTTCTCCTATTGTGTCATATTTGTAAATCCTTCAATCCTATCCCAAGTTGTTCTTAAGGGGGGATGTTAGGATATTCCGACACATAGGAAATAGTTAAGTACAACTTGGTCTAGTATAGAGTTAGGTATAGAGTTAGGTAAAGTGTGTTTCTTTACTATGTACATTTTGTAACTTACAATCCGACGGTCACGATATGTAGTGATCCGAGGGTTCATTCTCTCCTCGGTATTACCCACACTTGATCTGTGGCTTAACACCCGATTGGTCCATGATCTCTATTTAAAGAGCATGGAGGGTCATTTGTAGGGTAATCCGTCTATGAGAGAAGCATATGTAAATTTTCATTCTTTTATTAATAAATTGCCTGAAGTGGCCGCGTTGGCTCAGGCTGTGGACTGTTTCCCTCTTTGAGGGTTTTAACCACGTCAAAATACTGGTGTATTGATCTGTGATCTGTTTGTGAGCGGTGTCCTTTGGTGTCTTGTCTGAGGAACTTACCCTCTAAATTCCTACAGAGTATGATATTTGTCCTGAGTCATAAGATCTAATAAAATGATACAAAATCATATCAAAACAAAAATAAATTATCTCATGAGAAGAATCATGGAAATGAAAACAATGAATTTCCCCTTGTTTGCTTGATGGAAAATGGTTACAGCATCCTCAGCAATGTTATCAAAACTGGACCAAAAGATTGGTTGAGCAAAAAATCCATAAAATATTCAAATTTTGAAAAGAACATATAATTCATGTGCATCCATATGAATCCAAATTACTATACACAAATATACAAAAATTTTCATGTATAAAGCAAGGGTGCATATAAACCAAAATATGACCAAGTGCAATCCATCTCTGGATCAAAATAGATCAAAAGAGAGGCTCTAAATGGCCTCCAAAATCCAAAAAAACCATGCTACAACAAATACCTACATAACATCAAAACCATTGCCTATATTGATATCCTCCTCATCAAGATCACGCTCTAAGCATTAAAATAAGATAGAAAAAGATTAACATCCTAATCAATGATTTTGCTTGAGTGAAGTGTGCATTTTTAGGGTCATGAAGGAGGAGCTCAACAATCCCGCCACCAACATCAGGTCATATAGAGGGCTTGGTGATCTTCACTAAATGTTCGTTCCATACCCTCATACATCACAAAATTCAGTAGAAACTTTGAAATCCCGCTAATACAAAAACCCTAAAAACTGTTAAGTTTACTGGATTTTGAGTGGGATCTAAAATTCTACTTTCTCCATAACAAATCCAACGAGGTTGGAACTACACTCAAACATCTTGAGCCAATTAATGGTGATGTTAAAATTTAAGTAAAAGAATGAAAATGAAAGATAAAGGAAAATGTCACTTTTACTTTAAGAATTTAATATTACTATTAACTACTAGGGTATGTATCACATGAGTTGAATCATGGGAAATGAAAACAATAGATTTCCCCTTGTTTACTTGATTGGATATAGTCAAAATATCCTCACAGCTCAATCCCCTAACTCACTTTTAAAAAATTAGGGTTAAAAGAAAAAATGGGTAATAACTTGAAATTGACAGAGATAGAGCGACAATTCCAAAATTATCGTGATAATTTCAAAAGTGCAAATTATCGCGATACTTACTACTAATATTATCATCGAGGTTGATTTTGACAATATTATCGCAATAATTCCAATATTATCGTGATAAGTGTGCAATACTAGTTTTAAGCATAATTAGTACCATATTGTTTGTTGTTTTGCTTTTCCACATTATGCAGTATTTGTAATTTCGATTCTTGAAAATACAGATGTGTATGACGTATAAAATTTAACAACCACAACCACATTGCATGTGCAAAGAGTCTCTCATTAGCTAAGGCAATTTGTGGAAAAATTTACATAATATAATGTTATGAATATAAAATACATAAAAAAATATTATAAACAACATAAATAATAAATCATCGTAATAATAATTAATTAAGTAATAATTAGTATTGAAGAGGCATGTCTAAGGGGACATGACCGTTCATGAAGGGGCACCTACCTAGGTATATAAGAAGGCTCTCAATTGTAACGATCACATCTCATATCAACTATATATATATATATATATATATATATATATATATATATATTTTCTCAATGGATTCCTTCATGTACCAAGTGTTTTGAATATTATTGCAAAGTACGAATTTTGTTTGCTATATTGGTATTAGAGCATTCCTCCGAGTATATGAACTTTGTTTGTTACATTGGTATCAGAGTTGTTTGATCCTCTGGCCGCTCAACTGTTGCACAGGGCCAGTCTGATCCAGCCTTTGGCCATCAACTCTTTGTCAACCCTGTTGTCGTCGCAATTGAAGTGTTTCACAACAAAAAGTTTGGAGCTTCTCCATTTTTCAAGATCATCATCAAGCCTTTGGCCATATAAAAAAAAAAGTGTCAAAATATATATATATATATAGATATACATATATATAAAGAAAACAAAAATTAGAAAAAAGAGTTAAAAAACACACAAAAAACAAACAAAAAGACTTACAGTCGTCAACTTCCGAGAGCCAGTCCACCTGTTTACCGCAGGGTCTTCTCCTACATCATTGTCCAAATACACTATCGCAGCCTCAACAACTGTGTCACTTATATCTTTGTCATCATTGTTCCTTCTATTCTCCTTTGCGGCTGACTGCAGTTGTTTCATCCTATTTTGCTACATCAGTCTGTCAACCTTGCTCCTTAGCCATCGTGTTTGTGTTGCCCCCTCATTGAGCATGTCACTTGTTCCAAGCGTGGCCAAGTCTCTAGTCGTCGCTCTCGTTCATGCTTCACCTATTCGAATCTCCACATACGATTAATATAAGAATATTGTAGTTATAAATATAACTTATGTATAAAACAATAAAAAAAAAGGCTCTTTTAAAGTAATCGAGTTATAAAACGAATTATTAAGGCTTTCAAGGTTATTGAAAAAGAAAAGGGTTATTTTTCACTCTAAGTTCAAGTATCACTCACATGTCATTTGGCAAAATCATTGATGAACACATAAGGTAGTCAATCTCTGAAGGAAACATGGAATCAATTGTTGCAGAAAAAATAATGAATTATAATTTGCAAAAGAAGAAAGAAATTATAAGTTCCATAAATAAGTCTACGTTTTGGACCAAATGTCTGTCTTGTAGAACAGAACTTGAGTATTTGTCGATTTTTAAAAATCACACAACATTGTGTCCAACATGTCGGAAATTATTTATCTTGGAAGAATATAGTGTTGGAAATACTGAGAGGGTGTGAATC